>PVJX010004849.1:0-90542 GCA_004027295.1 Dolichotis patagonum
TTTAATGGACTTCAATGCACTGGATGGGGGCTTCCTCCTTGGGTCTTGTAAAACCAAGAAGACAGCAAGCAAGGTAACAACTCACTGACTTCCAGTCCTGCCTGCACAGCACACAGATTCTCCTGCATTTGATGACTGGGGAAAAATAACAGATCACAGTACAAATTGTGTGGGTAATTTTAATGAAACTCGCTATTTATATATTTACACAAAAAAAACCCAAAACAAAAAAAACCCCAAAAATAGATATTACAGCTTAATAAAAAGTACACCTGGGCACTGTGGGCTGGAGGTGGGATACCCACCCGGCAGCATGCCCACCCTAACGTGCCATCTGAGGACCCAGAGAACGGACGGTGGGAAGCCAACAGCAGGCTCAGCCAAGAGAACCTCATTCTCCACTGCCAAGGTTCACCATGGCGGAATCCTGATGTTCGACCCTTCACCTCCTTCCTCCAGGTCTGTAAAGTGGTTGGGTACAGGGGTGGGGTGGAACGAGAGGGGACACAGAAGGGAACACAGAGCAGGGAAAGAGGAGAGGCATCCTGAGGAAAGGCAAGTAAGAGTGGGGATCTCAGGAGTTAAAACAGGAGTAGGAAGCTTCTATTATGATCCCAGAATCTTGCAGGGACAGGAAAAAAGGAGGAAACAGAGAAAGGTGAGCTGATGGGAGTAGAGGGGCTTAGCTCTCCCTGCCTCCTTCTGGATAGTTCCACTCCTTTATATTAATTCCAGTCTGAGACAGGCCCAGAGAAGATCCAGTGACAAACTAGTGGTTTGTTCCCAGTGGGATAAATGATCTTGGATATGAAGTGCCAAGCTGGCAGGGAAAGCTGGGGTCCTCTTCAGTAAGACACAGCTCCTGGCTCTCGGGGAGCAATGAAAAGGACATCAGCTTTGGCATTGATGCAGTAGGTGACGATGAGAGAGAAGATGAGGATGCCGAAGCCCACCATCAGGGTGATTAACTGCAAGGAGGGAAGGGTGTGGACAGGGAAGAGAACAGTGTCCTCAGAACTCAGTGCAGTTTTGGTTAACCGGGACAAGGATACAGGCACATTGGAATTCTGGCATTGAGTTTAGGTACTACAGATGGAACAATTCTTCCTAATCTACAGACTTAATGCTCAGCTGAAAAGAGAAGTCTCTTAGTTCTTCTTTCTTGCATTAGATTTTAAGCATCCTAAAGGGAGGACCCATGGCTTTGATCCCCTAATGGCAATTACGTCACTGACTCATGACAGGGCCTCCAACTGACTCAACCCCGCTGTCTAATCAGGGAACACAGGTGGGAGCAGGAGTCATGGAAGCACTTCTGAGATGCGCAGGCTTCTCCAGAGCACACACATGGTCTAACTACCAGTGAGGAGAAGCCTCCCAATGGAATATACGGGCAGACCAGGGATAAATTTGCAGTAGGTTTTGCACTACAAATCGAGGTCAAAAGGCAGATAGAAGGGGTCTGAGACAACAAAGAGAAGTCAGCTAGATTGCTGCCACCTCCCTCCTTCTAGCCTCACCTCAAGTTCTTTGCTGGCAATCAGGAATATCCGAGCCCGGATGTCTTTCCAGCGGCTCTCTGTCCATGTAGAATATTCAGTGGAGCTCCACTGACTCAGTTCGAAGGCAGGTGACAAGGCCCTGGCCAGTCGTGCTGTGGAACGCACGCACCGGGGGAGCCGGTCCGTCTCGTTGGAATTCAGAGGGCCCTGAACCCATGAGTACTCATACAGCTGCACAGGGAGATGGGCCACAACACAGGGCTGACATGATCCTCTTCTCAGTGGCTCCCTTCATCCCTGTCAGCACCGCACCTGAGCTAACTGGCCGCTGTCCCTTTACCCCTTAGGTGATTCAATGTCACCCAGGCCACTGCTTCCTCGGCCCTCAAGGTCACAGGACTGCATCCCTCCACCTCTCCATCCCAACTCCGAGGCCCTTAGGTCTAGGAGATCTTTCAACTTTCCCAAGGGAAAGAGGCCCCCGGGGTACCTTCGACACCCACCACCACTCACATCCTTGTTCTCATTTGGAACTTTACTCGGATCCTGGCACTGCTCTCGAGTGAGGTCGATCACCTTGCCAGTCAAATTCGCCAAGGCGTACTGTACAACGTAAGTGGTGTTGGTGGGGCTGGAGACGGCGATGTAGTGCTGGAGAGGCCCGTCTCCTGAGCGCAGGCCAAAGGGAAGGGAGGATTTGGTGGGGGCAAGGTGATTGAGGGTTGGGCAGAAATAAGAGCCCCAGAGTGGCGAGAGCCATGGCAGAGGAGGTTATAAGAAAAGGATCCAACAAACACCAGGAGAAAGAAAATGGCAGGAAAAGAAAAGAAAACAAAACAAAACAAAAAGAATAAAGATTAAACCAAAATGATGCCTTTTTCTCTATCTTACCTTGGCTAAGGGTGTCCCTCAGCACACCAAATGCTTACCCAAGTAGGACCTTAGGTCCTGTCTAAGGATAGACTGGAACCACGAGTTGTTGGCTTGAACCAGGAACCCATAGAGCAGGCGGGTGACCTATGATTCCAACAGGAGAAAGAGAAAACACTGGGGTTTGAAGTGAGTCCAGTGAGAAGAATTAGTGGGGATCAGTCACAGGGCAAGAACCAGACGAGCTGGTAAACTGGCAGCTCACAAGGATGCAGATGAGGCCCACACAAGAGCATCCACGGGCGGGCTCAACTCCCCAGTCTAGAAGGCCAAGCAAGGAGCAAAGGATGGGGCAGCCTGCTGTGTCACCACAGACAGAAGCAGGGACATCTGCTCTTACCGTCTGGGGATCAGCCTCAACTGTGTTGCTGAAGCTGACTCCTCCTGCCAGTGCGTACAGTGCACGTCCCAACACTGTGGCCACATTTGCCAGGGCCTGTGGCAGACGAGGAGAGGGACTGAGTGATCCATCTCTCCTAGCCTCAGGTGCTGGCATTCTAACCACTGTCACTGTGTTTCCCATGCTCCCACCCAGCCTGGGTCAGCTACCTTAGCAGTGTCTGTCACGAAGTTTAGGTCTTCTTCAGGGCTCAGCCACTCTGGATAGCTCACATTAATGTTCTCGGCAGTGTCGTAAATGCTCTGATAATACCTGCCAGGAAAGCCAGCATGAGCCTTGGCTACATTCAGCCAGGGCCTTGCCTTTTCCCACTCAAAGGTCCCTTATGCAAGACCTTGGTATCTTATTTTTCATCATGGAGGGAAAGGAGACAGACAAAATTAGGGTCCATTATCAAAGAAGGCATGGGGAACACAGAAGCAAGAGTGGTGGTGGCGGTGGCTAATGAAATACAGAGACTCTCCCTATGGATGAGGTAGGAAAGGTAAATAAGCTGAGATCTTTAAACACAGAAGACTCCTCTAATATTGTCTGGGCTGGAGACATAGGAGGATGATTCAGAGAATTTTCAGAGAACTCTGCCACATATCATCAGAACACGTGTATGAGTTTCCATGAACAGAGGGTGGCTGGGAGCAGAGGACGGATTAACAGGCATTAGGATCAGGTATGCTCAAGGATTTTTACAAATACAAATTCAATCAAATCACTACAATGGGCCTCAGGGAGCTCCAAAGAAAAAGATTTTAAAAGAGGGGTTAAAGGAAATCTCAGTTTCTACCATTAACAAATCTCCACTCCACCTATAGTCCAATCAGTCACACACTCAAGTCCAAAATGAGTTCAAATGAGGAACCATCACTCACCCCACAGCTGGTGCTGAGGAATGATAAGAAAACAGTTGACCCTAATGTTACAACTATTACTCTCCTGAATGGGTGAGAAGGGGCTATCTGGCTAGAGTTGGAGAGCCAGAGCTTAAGCATTTTTTATTGAGAAACCTGTTTGGCCCCAGTGAAGCTGGTAATGACCCGGCCTGTGTGAGAAGGCTCACTATCCCAGGCACCAAGTTTGGAGCAGTTTAAGGGCATGAGATCAGGAAAGATACAACTATTAGTGTCTCATTTCTGCTTTCTGGAGTCCCCTCAGCACATTAGTCATGAGTACCTACCACATGGCAATAACAGGTTACAGTTTATGGAGCAGGAGTACTGTTTGTAGCACCCTTGGGCATGCCCCCCCGGGGTAGGGGAGCTCTGTCCTCCAGTGACAAACCCCTACTTTGCCATGCTCACTTGAGACACTGCCCTCTGCTGGCAGCCTCGAGGAGCTGAGGGCCCAGGAGAAACCAAGTACAGAGGACCACAGCAGAGGATGACTGCACTACAAAGGGCTGAGGGTTGAGATGGTTTCTAAGATGGACATCAAGTCAATGAAGGGACCAGACTGGATGTGAAGACACCACTGAGCAAAAAACACAAACTGCCTGGAGGTTCTGGAGGAGTTGGTATGAGGACAGTGGAGATGGCGATCTTTCTCCTAGATTACAATGCAGACTTCCTTTGACAAGGAGAAGGGTGCAGGTCCCACGGATTCTTACGGGTTATGGAAGGAATCACTATGGTCAGCTAGGACGACACCAGAGATATTTCGAGCTCGAAGAAATCGCTGCAGAGAAGATGGTGGGAGGGCATGGGACGAATTAATTCTTCTGAGGATGACACCAGGGACATCAGCACTACTCCTCTCCAGTGTGGCCAGGAGGTCCTGTACCTGAGTGAATGAGGGAGGTGGAGTGATGAGAGATGGGGAACAGGATACAGGATGTCTCTTTTAGGCCCCAACTGCTCTATACTTCAGGTCCCCAGATTGGGAGCTCCTCAATACCCTCTGAGTCTGTATTCTGCAGACCTCTCAGGACCAAGGGTGGCTCTTTGAATTTCCTGTAGCTCTCACCACTGTTTTTACAGTTAGGAAATTTGGGCACAAAGCACACACCTGTGTTTTTTCACATTTATATGTAAACTCTGTCCTTAGGATTCTGTCTTATCTACACTGGATTGTTTCACTTATTATTTGTTGTACAGATCTGGAGGGGACAAATAATGATAAAAACCAAAGGCTGAATGGGAACTAGTGGGCACTCTAAGTGCCACAGAAGTGCAGAGCAGGGACATCAAAAGGCTAGAGTGGTAGGAAAAGAAATGCATGGAAAAACTCAGGACTAAAGCTAAACCTGGTAGGGAGGGTCTTGAGCATGCAGTAGCAAAGTGGAAGACATGCTAGGCATGGTGGTACAGGCCTGTAATCCCACCATTCAGGGTGCTGACGTAGGAGTATCATGAGTTTGAGGCCAGCCTGGGCAACTCAATGATATCCCTATCTCAAAAAACAGCATCAGAAACACAGCTCAGTGCAAAGGTCTGGGTTGAGTTCAATCCCCAGTACCAAAAGAAAAGTAGGGAGGGAAGGAGAGAGACAGACATAGAAAGAAAGAGAGAGAGAGAGAGAAGGGAAGGAGGGGAGAGACAGAGAAAAGGAAAGTGGAAGATAATTTGAGATTTAGCTCAGTGGCTTAAGTGCCTGCCTGGCAAGCGTGAGGTTGTGAGTCCAATCCCTGGTACCCCCTCACCCCACCAAAAAAAGATAATTTGGGCAGTGGTCATTCATTAAGCATCAAATGACCAGAGAACTCCCCAATATAGGAAACTATTAGGATGTCAATGAGCTCACAATTCTTCCCAGCAAACAGTAATGGCTGGGATAGTTATCTCCTAACCAATATCCAATCAGATCCTTTCTTTTATCCTGTCTCTGGGCCCAGGGGGTAGGTGGGAGCAACGCAGGGGTTGGTGTGAAGTCTGCATTCTGAACTACTGGATTACCTGGTTCTGCACAGACTCGTTTTTCTGAGACATGGGATCTGTGTGCATCCACAGCTCTAGAGATGTTCTTAAGGCCACCTGGGGAAGGATGAAGCAGTGACATTTATAGAAAGTCTCCTGTTATGGCCCATACCTGGGGGAAAGGAGTCAGGGCAAGAACAGGGTTGTGCCTGCAGCAAAGATAACAGAATGGAGATGGGAAGCTCTAAGTTGAAAGCACACAAGCTGCTCACCTGTCCCAGCTCCACAAATGAGTCGATGTTCTCTAACTGCACAGGAAACTTGCCCTTTTCCATATCGTAGACCATTCTTGAACTGCCAATGTAGTCAAAAGTTTCCTGAGGGAGACAGAGATGGGTGGGAAAAGCAGTAGAAATTCCCAAGGCCTAGGGAAGACTCAAGGAAGGTTAAGTCATAAAACTACAGGCAGGAAGTTTACCATCCGGGGCCTTCAGAACTGCTAGTCAGAGTCAGCTTACATGGCCATGTGACTTCCTCTCCTTCCCTCCTCCCCGACCTCCCAGCTGTGACCATCCCTCACATGTATGTATCACAGGACTTCTCCAGCCCAGAGGCAGGAAAAGCAGCCTTTGTAAAGGCCCAACGGGAACACAGACTATTATGTGGCTGCTAATCCTCAGGCTAGACACAGGCTAGAGTGCCAGTAGAGAAAGGCAGGATCCCTTATAGGGCAGAAAGGGGATGTAGACAATAAGAGAAAAAGGAAGCCTCAAATAGATCTCAAGGGAGGGGTGGTGAGGAGGCATAGATGCTTCCAAAAATAAAACTCCAAAAGAGACACAACAGACACATTCAAATCTCTGCACTGCTTAACAAGTCAAGTGCTGGGGTCCTCCCAACCAAGAGCCACCTTCAGCTTCACCATCCCCCATCCCTGCTGCCCGATCCCAGGCGAAGAGCCATTACCCCTTGGAAGAAGACAAACATGACATTGCGGGGCAAGGTAGTGACATCGGGTGCCTTTTGTAAGGCTTCAGCTGCAGCCAGCTGGGTGACGAAAGAAGCAACAGCACTTTCCGCTCCGGGGGCCACATTCCAGAAAAAAGAACGACTGTCCAGCTGAGTACAAGAGAAGAAAAGGCAGGGCAGGTACCCATTAGAACTGGAAATTAGGACTGAGCCCAAGCAACCTTCCCCATTTCAGCCAAGAGAATATACATGTGCTGCGGCGATGGATAGAACCCAGCCTCGCACCGCCCAGATCCCTCTCCACTTGAGGCTCCCTAGGGTAGCAACTCTGAAATCGGATATGCCCAGGAGAGGCCTGCCAGCTCTTTCTGAGCCAGCCATGCCCACGTTGGTCCGGCGTCAACACTCACCCGCGTAGCAGCAACCACTATCCTGTCATCAGGCTCCAACGTCCCAGACGTATTTATAGGCTTGAGCATGCTCCATACATTGTAGTCAGACAGAGGGTCACATACGATTTCTGAGCAAGACATAAACAGTGAGAGACAACTAGGACTAAGAGAGACGACAGCTTTAAGGAAGGCCTGTGTGACCTCGCTCCCCAGTGCTCCGTGGACTCTGTGGGTCATGTTCTCTACTTCAGCGGGTCCAGGTTGGGTTCTCTGCTGCCTTGTACTTACTTCAGGTACAAGCTGCCTACGTTGTACACAACTGCTGCTCCTTCTCCCACCCTGCGCTTGCTGCCCAAGCCCACTCCTTCCCCGCCATGGGCTTGCTGTACTCCCTGGCCTGGCCGTCCGTCTCCCCCTGCAGGACACTCGGTGTGGTGTGGCTCTGTCCTACCTGGGTTGATGCTGAAGGTGCTCTGGATGTAGCTGCGCCGCATGCAGGTGGCAGTGCTGATGACAGCGTGCATGTGCGAGAAGAGCTGCATGGCGCACAGCGGGAAGGCTGGGGCCGAGCCATTCTGACTCAGGTTGTGATCTTGATAGCACTGGAGGGGAGAGGGACCCCACTGAGACAGACAGTGAGAGTCCCTCCGTTACTTCCCAGCAAGAGGAAAGCCCAGCTCCATCCTCAAACATTTGTCCCTGAGCTACCAGTGTCTTGGGATAACCACAGGATCTACGAGGTCAAACAAAAATCTCCTCAACAGGTGGAAAGGGGCATGGACTCAATGGCTTACTTGGAACAGATGAACTTATCCCATCCCAAATGGCTTGGCCCAATCTGGAGCTTCAGCCACTGTTCTTAATGTGATCTGACATAAGGAACACTGATCTAGAGATCAAAAATAAGATTTAAGACACCTTGGCCATCAAGTCATCTTACAACTTTGGATAAATCTCTTAATTGTTCGTGTCAAAATGAAGATGTTTGACTAGAATTATATCAGAGCTAAAAAGAACCTCAGAATTTACTGAACTAAACTGAATCTCTTAACTCCTAGTCCAGTGGATGTCTATCTATCTATCTATCTATCTATTTATTGTACAGAGGAATGAACTCATGACCTCACACTTACCAGGCAGGACTTACACCACTGAGCTAAACCCTCAGCCCTAAATGTTCTTTTATTGTTGTTGTTTGTGGCTTTTTGAGACAAGGTGTCACTGCATAGCCCAGGGTGGTTTCAAAATCATGATCCTGCTGCCCCAGCCTCCTGACTGCTGGAAGTATAGGTGTACAACATTATGCTCAGATCTTTTCTCAACCAGGGCTGAACTCCTTGCTTCGTATTTACTGTCAAATATTCTTTCTGTTTTCATCTAGCCTAAAAGCCTTCAATGCTGGAGTATTAAGCAGGAAAGAAGTAGGTGAGGGAAATGTGAGGAAAATGAACTTCTTGGTTCTTTCTTCGAGCAACTATTTTTCAAAGTGTGCACTAGGAGAATAAGCCTTCCTTCAAACAGAAAGAAAACCCCCCCAAAAATTCTCGTTCTCACTGGAATTGCTAGGAAGTGGCAGTCATTACCTGCTTGATGACCTTGGTTTCATTTTCATCTTCAAGAAGAAAGATGGGGAAACTAAAGTCTTCATAAGCCAAGCCACTGCCCAGAGGATTCCATGGGTTTTCTTTGCAGTGTGCAAACTCTGACCCATAGGAGTTAGAGTAAACACCTGCAGGAAGGAAAGGGGGGTTGGGAGGATAGCTTTATGCAGACATCAACCACTTAGGAATTAGGTGAAGGAGGAAGGTCAGGATATCATAAGAGCTGGGGCTAAGAGTTCAAAAAGGGACAGTGACCCAAAGATAGAAGCAGGAATCTAACATCATCTATACTGAAGTGGAAGCAATAGCATCAAGGGACATTAGACTGACAGATTAGGGCTCTGAGCATGTGACACAAAGGGATGCTGCAAGGTAAGTAGATGAGGAAGAAGGAAGGGGATGGGCAGCAAAGGCAAACACTATTTTCTCTCTGAGAGTCGGCTGCTTACAACACACACAGATGCAGCCAGATACATACATCCCTCATACAGACTCGAGATGGAAGCAACTGTGAGGCCTTCTTTTGGAAATCTTACCAAATCCATCATTTGGACACTGCACACTAGGAGAGAAGCCAGGCGTGGGACTGGGCTTGGCCAAGGTCACTGCAAGACCAGCAATCCTACTGTTTTTCCCCTTCAGCTTCTCCATTATATGCCTGGAATAGACCGGGAGTATCATAAGAGACAAGAAGCCATTACATAGCCAGAACTCTGCTCCTCAGGATGGAAATGAATGGAGAACAGGGGAAGCAAAACTGTCTTTTCTCTTTTTTACTCTCTTACCTCTGAGTCTGGACTGTGGCCCAATGTGAGTTTAGGGTTAATCTCAGCTACCTGGTACCCCAGAGACCCTGGGCACTGTTGCTTCCTCCCTAGGGTCCTTCTTCACTAGAGCTGTACCTCTCTTTGTTGTTGTTTGATTTTTTTTGAGACAGTGTCTCTACTAAGTTGTCCAGGTCTTGAGTTTGTGACCCTTCTGCCTCAGCCTCCTGAGTAGCTGAGATTACAAATGTGCAGACCTGCCTGGACAGAACTCTATTTTTAAGGTCACTGAGATTATTCCCTTTGATGGTATGCCTCCTTTCTGAAGACTGTCTCTGTACTCTTCCAACTAGAGAAAGGCAGCCTCACAAGTGTGAAGACTGCTCACCAAACCTTTCCTTCTCTGGATACACTTTCCCAGCAGGCACATGCAGTTCTTACCTGGTAAACAGCCTGCCTTCCAGCAGAACCATGTAAGGGGGGTTGGGGCCATCTGTCAACACCCATCGCAGGTCCTCTTCCTTCTCCACTACGTGGATAACCCCTGTGTCCCCACTAATTGAAGCTGTGAGGGAAGAATGGGCAGAATTAAAGCTCCCCTAATTGACAATTCTGACTGCCTTACCCACCCTGCAGATCTTTTATCCTACATATATCTGGGAGACTACAGCCACCTCTGGTCTTAAACTGGAAAGTAGAGTTGCCCTAGCTCCATATGAAGAAAGGAATGGAGGACAAAAGAGTCCAAAAAGACTCCACAGTAGCCTTGTTCACTAAATTCCAGGAAGGCTCTATGAACTTCATATTTTTTCCTAAATTCAGTCATTTATCCATAAACACAAGATTTTAGAGTAGAATCAAGTTTTCAAATCTTTACTTTCTTTAGGAAACGCCAGACTCTAGATTTATAGCTTAGATTTCTGGCTTTGAATCTTTGTGAAGACATGTAGATTCCCTTGGCCCTAGTGGCCTTCCTAGATCAGCAGTTCTGTGCCAGTCCTATTTAGGAATGACTTTACAGTTGCTCCTGGCTAGTTTTAGGTGAAGTTAATCTGGAACTCTGAGGTCTGAAGAACAGAGATAGGCCTTGTATGGATCTGAGATGTAACAATAGATTGCCCTACCTCCTGGGGAGCTCAGGTTTCTGAAGTCCCTAGATTGGACACTAGCAGTCGGACATCATTTATCCCAGAACGCCCTACAAATAAAACCCATTTTTATACATGTGAGATGCCACACAAATAACATTTCTTTCTTTTCTTTTCTTATTCTTTTTTTTTCTTGTTTTTTTGAGACAGGGTCTTGCTATCCAGCCCATGCAAGCCTTGAACTGATGGCAATCCTCCTTCCAAGTGGATTATAGGCATGCACCATCACCTGTAGCCACAGTCAACATTTCTATGCATCTTGTGATGTGACAAAGATTGAGAAGCACTAGTCTACAGGATGGATGATACATAGTTCAAAATGTCTTAAAATTTACATATATTGAGGCATTTGGCAAAACCCTTTAAGTCCCCAGAGATCCACATACAGACATCACAGAGTGTCCCTAAAAGTTTACTCTATGCAGACTGGATATGACATTCACAAATCATTTTGAGCAGGAGGGCTCATCCTGGATTATGTATCTGTATCACTTCAGAAGTTTTTTCATTTTTATTTTTATTTATGCATTAGGGATTCAAGCCAGGACCTCGTCAATGCTATTCATGTGTTATACCAATGAACCACATCTGCAGCCTATACAATTTTAACAAATACAGATGTTTGGGTATTACCTAAGATTACTTAAATTAAAAATCACTAAAGATAGGGCCCAGGAAAATGTATTTTCAAAACATACCACATATAGTTATTTTTTTCTTGTTACTGGCAATGGGGGTGCTTGAACCTAAGGCTTCACACATGCAAGGCCAGTGCTCTATCACTGAGCTGTGTTTCCAACTCTTCATTTTTTATTTTGAGACAAAGTCTCCCTACTTTGCCTAAGGTAGACCTGAACTTGTGATTTTCCTGCTTCAGCCTCCCAAGTAACTGGATATAGGCATGTACCACCATGTCTAGCCACATATAGCTCTTCATTATACAGAGCCAGGCATGAAACTGTGCGTCTAGACCAAGGCACCAAAATACTTATAACAACCAAGAGACAAAAACAATAACCAGTTCCTAATTGCTAGCTAAGCAAAAATTTTCTTCCATGGGATCTGATAAAATCTAGACGTGAAGGCAGGGCTCCTGACATTTAATGATGGCTTACAAACAGCAAATACTTAACAAGTTCATGTCAATGGTGGTAATAAAATACAGAGAAATAGCAGAGTCTGGAACAACTTGAGTTAAGATCCAGATATCAATGGAAGTTTAACAATAGTTCTTACCACAGCATTTAAAACATGAGAAAAGAAAAAGCTGATATGGTAAAAAAAAAAAAAGTAAGTTCAGCTCTAGGAAGGACAGGAAAACTATGATACTGGCTGAAGGAGCGTGGACTCTAAACTGGGTAACACATGACTGTGTAGTCTTCAGTAACTTGCTTACTTTCTCTGGACCTTCAGTGAAGAGCAGCTTTTCTATCCTTTCTTGCCTCACACAGTGGGGATAGAAAAAATAAGGGAAGTAGACAGGAAAAAGAAACTCAAATATATAGGTCTCTTTGAGCACTTTAGGGACCCAATAGAAACAGATTATTATACTCAAAAAAATCAAAGCTGGATCTCTTTTTTCTCCTTAGTTTTATTATGCTAACAACTCCAATTAAAGAGGGCGTAGTCTGCTAAGAATGGATAAGGTGGAGTAAGACTTAGAAATAAGTAGGTTGAAAAGGAAACAAGATCTTAATGAGGAAGTGGCCAGAGTCCAGCCTCTCCACTCCTTTCTCTGTACTGGCACTTGGCCTCATCTCTAGAGGCTATTGTTTTGCCTCCCACGGGGCTGCTTGAAGAACATGCAACAGAATGACTCATTTCCAAAGGGCAGCTCCAGGAGGATGGGGTCCTAGCCTGTTGCAGTTACAGTAAGGTTCCAGTATGTCCAGCATGTCCAGCAGCCTGACCTCAGCCCACTTTTATCACCCCCAAGAAACTAGGTCCAACAAAAACTGTTTGAAGCCAGTCAATCTATTCCCAGTGCTCCCAGTAGCAGGAATATAAGGCAATTAACATATAGTGTAGCTCAGGGAAAAACTGGTAGAAAAAGTATTAATCACCTTCTTGAGCAAATCTCTTACTTTCCAATAACTCAGTTTACACTTTTACCAAATTGAAAGGTTTCGGGCAACCATACAGTTCATTGCTGAGACCATGCCATTAACAGTCCGACTTTTAGCTTTGTGCAAAACTATTCCAACCTTGAGTACAGGGGTAAACTGAAATTCACAATTGGTCAATTCAATGATGAAGAAGCCAAAATCAGACCCCAACTTTCTTGCTTACTTGCAAAACCATGTTCTGACAGAGTTGCTGTCTGAAGGAGACCAAATATCTGAAGAGAATAACAAGCAAAAAACAAACTGACTCAGGTTTCTGAGCACAACTTTTTTCCTTCTGGGAGTTTTACAGTTTTTGTAACTATGGTATCAAGGCACTCCATGCTGAAACCTATTTACAAAGCATAATTATAAATTCTTCACTAATTCTCACAACTATTTGGGGTAATTCTTGTCAGCTAGTTGATTTTAAGAAGCCCATTTTGAAAGCCTGGTGGGGTGGTCATGCCTATAATCCCAGCATTCAGGAGGCTGAGGCAGGAGGACCGTTGTGAGTTTGAGGCCAGCCTGGGCTACAAAGTGAGCTCAAGGCCAGCCTTAAACTGCATAGTGAGACCGTTTCAAAAAGACAAAAAAAAAAAAAAAGCCCATTTTGGTTCCTAAAAGATATTCAGAGTACAATGAATGGACTCCATAGGATATGGGACTTCTCCAGTATGGGAGGATCATTAAGAATCCTGGATGACCAGCCTTCAAATCCTAGCATCATAATGTATTACCAAATGATGCTGGAAAGTTACTCAACCAAAGTCTCACTCTCATCATTTGTAAAATGGAAATAACTGAGGGTACAGTGGAGGTTAAATGAGATGCACCTGTAAAAAGCTTAGTATGTAAAATTTACTGAATGTTAGCTCTTATTAATTAGCTTCTGGTCTGACAGATGGTTCCCTATCACCTCCTACTCACATAGTCTAATTTGAGCACCAAGACTCCCAAGCAGGGCATGGATCCTTCTTAGTAACTAGTGCACAAACTGAAATATCAATGGCCACAAACACAAATTACAATTTTGACTCACACTGGCAGCCAATCTGATGGGTGGCATTGAGCAGACGAACACAGGGAGCCGTTTTATTTAAAGAGATGTAGATCTTTCTCTCCACAGAGTTTCCCTCGCAGAAACCTAATCAAAACATAAAAACTGTTAGAAGAAACCAGGAAACACTAATACTTTGCCTCTTTAATATCACTGGTTTGATTCACAGCTTGGGTAAATCATTCAATATCATACTTTCTAAAATGGTAAACTGTCCATTCTTTCCACTTCTTGGACACATTATTGGAACAGATAATGCTCTACAAAGCACCCAGCTATGTGATTCAGAAGACTCCATGAAGAGCAAATGAGAGTGAAGCTAAGAGAGAAAACTTGATTTGTCAACATAAAGGTGTTTGACTTTAAATGTGCCAAATTTTGGTTGCATGGATGATCACATTTCTGCTCTTCTGTATGTGTATTACTAATTAGTTGAGAAAAGATCTCTAGCCTAAGAATACAGATTACAAAAAACAATTAAAAAACACATCTCTGAGTCTTTTTCCAAGAGTCTGAACAGAACTGGGAGAAACTTTATGTTGTGTATCTGTTCAGTTCATCTAACACCAGCAGGTCATCAGTGTGTACCTATAGTGTGGGACAGCTATAGATTCTCATTTGGGGATCTTTAAAAACAAAGTGAGTTTAGAGGACAGCCCACTCACGATTACATTTTAGTGTTCAACCAACTAAAAAGTCTCACACCAGAAAATAAATGTGTGTAAGGAAGGACCTATGCACACTATAAAAGCCTTAAGATCCTTGAATCATTAAGAGTACGCATAACCTACCTTAGTCTTGCTTTACTGATGAAAGACAGAGAGAGAGAGAGGAGTTATAGAATGAACGCAGGAAGGGGAATGATTCTTTTATGTGCCGCAGAGCACCTACAGAACAAAGCTGTTTTGGCCTCAAAAAATCTAAACCCGGGGAAGAAAGCTGAACTTTTACATCTGTCCCTTTTGATTGTGGGCGGAGTGGCTGGGGCTCTATGGAAAACGAGGCATCTAAACAAAGTGGGAGAGAATCAGGCTGGAAATCCAGAAAAAGACCTGCAGGAAGGAATGAAGTGACACTACTTGCCGAGGCGGAGAAGGGATGAAGGTCTAAGGAAAGGGGGAACTTCTGTCATGGGAACGAAAGAGAAAGAGGATCCACAGGGTGGGGGACAGAGGGGCAGCGAGGACCAGAAGGGAAGCGCCGGCGCTTGCGGTTGGGCAGATCCGGAGGGTTCCCCTTACAGAGCAGAGCTCACGGGCGGGGAGGCCTCACCTGCCAGTAGAACGCAGAACGACAGAAGGCGAAGAAGACCCCGACTTCCCGGGCTAGCCTCAGAGCCGCCCCCAGCCGTGGCCATCTTGCCTCTCCGCTGAGCGGAAGCCTCCCGTCCCGACTCCAGTCGGCTAGCGGCCTCTCTAGCCTACCACTGCCGTCGTCTCTGTGGCCGGGTGCTCCAGAGAACGGAAGTTCCTCTGTGGAGGGGCTTCCGGGAGCTGTGGCCGAAGGTAGCTGACGTGGAGGCCTCCGAAGGGCAGCAGGGAGTGGCGGACCTGGTAATCGGCCGTCGGAGCCGTAGTTTCAAAGGATGCTAACTAAGTTCGAGACCAAGAGCGCGCGAGTTAAAGGTAATGAAAAAAAAACGGGGTAAAGTGGAGGCTGGATGTCAGGGACGGTGCTGTCACTGGTAAAGAACTGGTGAACTTGCCAGTTTCATTGGGCTCAGTCGACGGATGCAAACCGAGACCCGGGGAGGCTAGGCCTGGCGGGCAGCTTTGCAATCCTGTCTTCTTTGTGTGCCCTGGAGCTTTGCTTTACGTTCGAAGCGGTTCCTGCACCGCAGGGACCCCTTAGGTCTGCTCCTTGTTCCCCTGCTTCTCCTCTTTGGGGGCTGTGCTCCTGACCTTTCTTCTGTTCCCAAAGCCCTTTTGGTTTGTTGGTGATAGTGTTATATGGAGAAGCGCTGGGCACTGAGACTTGACTTCAGTCATTGTAGCTTTTCTCGGAGAGTGTACTGGCTACTTAATATAAGAAGGCCTGACTCCACTATCTCGACACCCACTGAACCTTATTCCCGACTGGAAATAAGTGCACTGAGGCTTGTATCCCCAGTAAAATGTGAAATTGATAGAGTTGCCAGATAAAATGCAAAATACCCAGTTTACTCTGAATTTCAGATAAACGGTGAATAAATTTTAGTAATTTGTTTTGGAGGGCAACTGAGAGTGCAGTAATTTCTTAAAATGTTAAAACAAAAAAAGGAGAGAAGGTCCAATAATAACTGGAAAAATACATCTGGAATGCTTAGTAAGATGCAACAGAGTCGTTAAGAACTTGTTTTTTTGGAGTCAGGAAGGCTTGCTTTGGAATCCTAAAATATCCATTAACTAAGTATCTCTAGGTCTGTATTTCCTCATCTTTAAAATAAGGGTGGTTAGCATCCTGTTATAGAGAGCACTAAAATGAGAAAGTATATGGAAAGTGTATTACAGAGCTTGATCGGATGCACTCTGAAAAACTGGAGGACATTAATATGAGAATATATTCTGAGCAGTTTCTGAATTTCATGGGAATCTTGATTGTGAAGGATGCCATTAAAAAATTCTGGGACCTGGATTGTTGAAATGGACTTTTATTATTACCCTGGAGTTCTCTCCTAATAACTTCTTGAAAGATGCACTCCAAGCTTCTAGCAGTTTTTACCTGTGGGGACTTTTGTTTATGGTTGTCATGGACTAATAAGGACCAGATGTATCTTTCTGCAGTAAATGCTACCCAACTGAACAAAATGTATAGAACAAAGGTTTTCAGAGATTGAACAACAGGCAGTGCAGGAAGTAATTCATGGGAAAGGAAAATAAAGTAAGTCCTATAATTATTTTACCTTACTTCACTGGCTAAAGAGAGTTTCCAGACTGCAGTGAAATAATAGGGAAGAGTCCTGTGGACTACCTAGGGAGAGAGTTTAGAGTTCAGGAAAGCAAAGATGACTAAAATTTGCTAGGTAAAATACCACAGGAGAGGGTAGTCAAACACAGAGCACTAGAGATCTGCCAGGGGTTACCTCACACCTTTGTCTGTGTACCATTTTGCCTATACATGTGAGAAAACCACCCAAAACTTAGAAAAAAACCATGGGAAAAAAAAAAAAGAAAAAGAAGAATACCTGGATTTCACAAAGGGATGAAAATAGTTTGTTTTCTTACTAGGCAGAATGGAAAGACTTACTGATATTAAGAACATCATATAAGGAATCTCAGGACATTAGTAGTGGTTCCAAATTAGACCTAGACGAATGGCAAACCTATGACATGCGTGCCACAGTTGGCTATTTGTATCATTGAAAGTGTATCATTGGAAGCTCTAAAAGGTTTGCCATTACCACCTTAGACCAAAGGCTGCTAAGCACCTACTGTAACAAAACTTAAAAGCAAGCCTCAAAATGATTAACTTAACTATACCCTAGAAAAAGTCCAACAGTATTTAAACGAATATACTAGAAGCCTAGCACTTAAATTCCATCTCTTCCCTTTCTAGGTACTGCCCTAAAGAGTTAAAGACATACTATAGAATTGCAGTGATATATATGCATGCCCGTGTTTATAGTGGCACAATTCATAATAGCTAAATTTTGAAAGCAGCCTATATGTCTATCAACAGATGAATGGCTAAAAAACAAAATGGTATTTATACACAGTGAAGTACTACTCTACCGTAAAGAAAAACTCAGTCATTTTTAGGAAAATGGATACACCTTAAGATCATGTTAAGTGAAATAAATCAGACACACAAGCTTAAATAGCGCATGGTTCCTCTTATATGAGAAACAGCAAAATTAAAGATAGATAATAAGAAATAGGAAGATAGATCTTTCTGAAAAGGGAAGGGGCTCAAGAGACGGAGGGAGGGGAGAAAAAGGGGAGGCATAGAGAGTGAAAGAACAAAGATCACGTGTGTGTATCAGCTGCATACAAAGAGTGTAAACATTTCTACAAACAGTACTAATAAAAACATATTGCAGCAATAAAGCAAATTCATCAGTTCATTTACTTTTATTGTTCTTACCATTAACTGATTTTCAAAATAAATCTTACTGATAGTAATATTAAAAAGTCAAGCACCTAACAAGGAAAAATCACAATGTGTGGCATCCAATGAAAAGTCATCAAGTATATTGAATGAGTGAATGAACCAGAATTGACAGAAGGTAACACTGTGGGTCTTACTTAGCTCATCATATAATTTTCTGTTCCTCCTGCCCCACAGGACTCAGTTTTCACCCCAAACGACCCTGGATCTTGACCAGTTTACACAATGGGGTCATCCAGCTATGGGACTATCGGATGTGTACCCTCATTGACAAGTTTGATGAACATGATGGTAAGATAGTTTCTAGGAGAAAGTTAAAAAAGATATATCTTTATTGTTTTCGAGGGTGGTTTAAGCCTTGACATGGATTCCTTTAGGATTAAACAGTGTGGAAAGGAGCTGTGATCTGCATGCATGCCGTTTTCTTAATAGAAACATAATGTATCACAAACATACACTAAAAAAATTTTTTTGAAAGGGAAGCCATACATAACCATGGTCCCAACACTTGTGAAGCTGTAATGGATTGATCACTTGAGCCCTGGGATTTGAAACCAACCTGGACCCTGTCTCTCAAAAAAAGCCAAATAAATGAGTGGACAAATATCCCCAGTTCTTGGGGAGAGAACTGAAAAATCCTGAATAGCAATCACCTTAGAGCATTGTTGGCGAACCTATGGTGCCACAGTGGGCACACAGTGCCCTTCCTGTTGGCATGCGAGCCAAGTCATTCCAGCAGCCAGGCCTCCAATATTCAGGTTTAATTGCAGCATTGGCACTTTGTGGTAAATAAGCAGACTTTGAGTTACAGTTTGGGCACTTGATCACTAAAAGGTTTGCCATCACTGCCTTTGAGATTTAAAAGAATAGCTGTCTCTAACATACATCATCTGCTTTCTTCCCCAGGGCCAGTGCGAGGCATTGACTTCCATAAGCAGCAACCACTATTCGTCTCTGGAGGAGATGACTACAAGATTAAGGTACTGTCACTGAGAATAAAGGGCAGAAGTATGTGGGAAGGTGTGGGAATTACAAAGGGACTGACAAGATGGCTCATTCATACAGAATTAGAATTTTAACATTATCCAGAGCACATTAAAGGAAGCATTTTTTGAAAGAATCTATGTACCAGATTCTATTTTGGGAATTCAAAAATAAGAAGTGGCTTCTGTTCTCAAGGAGCTCTTACTCTAATAAAGGAAATAAACATATACTCAAATAGTAGCATGTGCAGTTTGGTGAGTGATATGATAGTTACAAAAAGTCAGAAGAATAGTCCAGGTATGGAGATAGGGGTGACATAGCTAGATACACTTGAGAAACTCTAATTAGTTTTATAGAAATAAAACTTAGAACAAGGGAGAGAAGGAACAAAAAATGAGAGGGTATCTGATCAGGAGTATAGTTGCAGTACTGAGGAGTTCTCCTGTTATATGCAGATACGGAGTCATTAAAAGGGTTTAAGTATGCTGGGCATGGTGCCTTGTAATTCCAGCACTTGAGAGATGAGGCAGGAGGATCCTGAGTTTGAGGCCACCTGAACTACATAGTAAGACCCTGTCTCAGCATGGGAACATATTAAATATAGGAGTAATACCAGAATCAGATACACTTTTTTTTTTTTTTTAAGATTAGTCAGGTAATATTACAAAGAAAAAACTGGGTGAGTTAGGCAAGATTTGAGGCACAGATACTAAGTAAGAGACTGTCATATAAAGGCATATGACAGGTGAACAGAATCTGAATTTAGGGGCAGTAGTGTTTGAAATGTAGAGATAGATTGGAGAGTGTAAGGATGTGAAGCAATTCTTTTCCATTTTATTTTGTTTTGTTTTTTGAGACAAGGTCTTGCTATGTAGTTCATACTGGCCTTGAACTCAATATGTAGCCCAGGCTGGCTTCAAACTCATGGTGATCCTCTTACCTCAGCCTCCAGAGTACTGGGATTATGGACGTGTACCACCATACCTGACTGGCAATTCTGTTAGATGAAGATTGGCGTAATGATAAAGGAAAACAAATGAAATGATGTAGATTTTTGGTTTAGGTCACTGGTAGCAAGGATGTCATTAACCAGGAAAGGAAAATCAAGGGGAGGTACAGTTTTCTGAAGTGGGGAGAATGAATAATAAGTTCCATTTTTGCTCCTATGAGTTTGAGGTTTGGTAGAGGTACAACTGCGCTAGATATATATCTGGGAGTTATCATGAAAGAAGGAGCTAAAGCAGAAGTGGTAGAAGATATAACTCATGGAATAATTTGAGGAAGAAGACAAACCATCATTTAAGAGAAAAGAGAGGTAGAGTAGGAGACATTGGACATTGGAGATAAACCAAGGAGAAGCAGAAGCCTCTTGGATGCCAAGGAAGTAGAAAATTTGGGGAAAGAGAGAGTGGAAAGGATAAGCTCCAGCCCTAAAAGTCACCTTTGGATTGGCAAATTAGAAAAGTGTTTGTGATTTGTGTAGTGTTAGGTAAAAAAGTAGATGGAACATTGGCGGTTCTTTGAAGTTTGACTGTGATAAAGATGAAAGTTAGAACCAGCAGCTTTGAACTTATAAAGTCTATATGTCCAACCATGCAGTTAAATGTACTTCATAAAAGGTTCTGTGTGTTTCACTAACTACTTCTAGGAATTATATATTATAGGTTATATAGCCACTGCCTGAGGAGAAAAGTGGTGTTTGAATTATAGGGAGCTATGTTTTTTCTGTTTTTAGCTTTTAGGCACAACCTCCTGGAGGGAGTTAATGGAGGCTCAAGCTACTGCATAGGTCTCAATGACCACTAAAGACAGCTCAGTAGTAGAGCACTTGCCTAGCACACACAAGAGCCTTGGTTCAATGCCTAGGACTGCAGAGAGAGAGAGAAAGAGAGAGACTGGTTAATTTGGGCTTCTTATGATCTGTTTAAGAAACACTAGGTTTCATTTAAGAAAAGGGTTTTTTGAATGTATTTATGTCCCAAAAATGATTAATATTTTTTAAGAAATTATTTTTCATTTATATGAAATGTCCAAAATAAGTATCTATAAAGATAATAAGTAAATGAGTGGTTTATAGTTGGAGGAGAGGGGTTACTAGGAAGTAAGGAGTATCTGCTAATATGTATAGGTTACTTTTTTGGTCTCACTATGCAGTTCAGGCTGGCCTTGGGCTCACTCTTACTTTGTAGCCCAGGCTGGTCTCAAACATGGAAATGATTCTCCTGCCTCAGTCTCCCAAGTGCTGGGATTATAGGAGTGTATCACCATGCCTAGTTTGGATTACTTTTTGGAGGGAGAGAACCATTCAAAATTTGATTGTGATGATGGTTGCAGAACTGTGAATATACTGATACTCATTGAATCTATACCTTAACTAGTAAATATGATATTTAAATTGTACTTCAATAAAATTTATTGAAATATGGGAATTCTCTTTAGCTAGCTGGTGGGTTTTAATTTATATGCCATGGTTTTATTTTGTAATTTTTTGATGACTAATAAAGTTGGAAACTTTTTCATGGAAAAGGATTATCATGAAAAATCATGTCTATGGGCTGGGGAATATAGCTCAGAGGCGTAAGTGCCTGCCTGGAAAGTACAAAGTCCTGAGTTCAATTTCCGGTACCAAAAAAAAAGTCAGTCATGTCTGTGAATCATGATATTGCTTGCTGTGTCCTGGTAAAGGTAGCATTAATATAATCCTCATGTACAAAGAATAGAACAGAAAGCTTAGCAAATGGCCATAGCGTTATCTAAAATGTTCCAGGTCTTTAAAGGTTCATAGTTCCAGAGTTCTTAAGGATATTAAAGGAGTCAGGACAAGTTAAAACTAGAAATATAAAAGTTTAAAACACTGAACTCCAGCCGGGCATGGTGGTGCATGCCTCTATTCAGCACGTGGGAGACTACAACAGGAGGATCACTGCAAGTTTGAGGCCAGCCTGGGCTATATAGTGAATAAGGTTAGCCTGGACCACAAAGCAAGACCCTGTCTGCAACAAAGCAAAACGAAAAAACACTGAACTCCAAAAAGGGGGAAAGAGTAAGTTAATAGCACTTGTGGTGTGATCTAATTTTTTGGTGACAGCTGGAGATTTAACTCAATGGAGTAAGCACCTGCCTGGCAAGTGCAAGGTCGTGAGTTCGATCTCTGGTACCAAAAAAACCCAAAAATGTGTTTTTTTGGTGAAACTTTACTATATACATGTTTATATACAGATGTAAATGAAGGTAATGGAATATTCATTTTTTCATGTTATTTGCCATTTTTCACTTTTATACATATGTACAGAATAAGTGCTGAGTTCCAGCTACCATATTAAGTGCCAAAGTCATGTATCATGCTTCAGGCCCTTGCCTTGAGGGATATTACATTCTTATTTGGAATAATAAGATCTTTTTGAGTTGTCTGAATTTATTATAACAAATAGTTTTTTTAAATCCACATACAGTAGCACATACCTGTAATCCCAGCACTCTAATGGCCAAGGCAGGAAGGATTTTGAGTTCAAGAATATCAGGGCCAGCTTGAGCTACAAAGTGAGAGCTTGTCTCAAAAGAAAAGAAAAAGATACGACTTTTTGTTTTGTAATTTACAAAAGAAAATTTCTTTTAACAAATATTAGAATAGCAACAAGTTGACCCATATAAAATTTTACCCTTTTTTTGGTACCGGGGATTGAACTCAACCTCATGCTTGCCAGGCAGGCACTTACACCACTGAGCTAAATCCCCGGCCCAGATAAAATTTTAAAATGTTAAGTGAAATTTTTAAAAAATGGAAGTTAGGGAGAAAAAAAAGCATCTGATGTCTCATTTTTGTAGATTTTTGGGGTTTTCTGGATGAGGAGGATAAGCTATCTTATATTTGTGATCCTAGCTTTAGTGTCTTCAACTGTATCCATTGATATCTGATACATTAGTATTTAATTGAACTTTATATCTGAATGTTATTGTTTCTCTGTTTGTTTCAGCCTTAGCAGTGTAGTATTCTTCATAGTTATGAGTTCAAGTCTGTTTGCCGAAAAGCAACAGACCACAAATATATGGGCATCATTTGCCACCAAGTTAGGAGTCATGATAATGCTGTGGTAATGTCTCTTTGGAGGCTTGAATCTATTCTACTTATTAAGGTAATAGGTCAAGTACAATCCTGGTATCTGTATTTAAACTGATAACACAAGTTAAATGAGTAATTGGTAAGTGTCTTGTCTTCTGCTATTAAAATGATTTCTCAGGCACAGCAGCATGTGCCTATAGTCCCAGCTAGTAAAGAAGCTGAGACAGGAGGATTCCTTGGGTCCAGGAGTTGAGGCCAGTTGGGCAACATAGCAAGGCCCTGTGTCAAAACAAAACAATCTCTGCAAAGAGATACCATTCTATAATTTGTTCATCTGTTTGCTTTTGCAGTGTTGGGGATCAAACCTAGGGCCAAGCACTATACCAAGCAGTGAGGCTGTATCTCCAGCCTCACTTCTCATTGTTTTATCTTTAGCTCTTCCCTAACTTTACCCACATCACCTCCTGACCCCAATTTTGTGTAGCCGATCTATGTTTTCATCCCCACCCCCCAACCTTTAACAAGACTACCTATCATGGTCCTTACCTGTTTAGAAATGCCAAAGTATAGATCTAATCTTGTTCATTGAGAAACCTGAGCCTTTCAGAAGCTCTAAACCTTTTTCTCCTATGCCTTACTTGGATTTGTTTTTGCAGGTTTGGAATTACAAGCTTCGTCGCTGTCTTTTCACCTTGCTTGGTCATTTGGATTATATTCGCACTACGTTTTTTCATCATGTGAGTAGCCAGAATGTTTCTAGTTATGGCGCATGCTTTAGTTTCCTGTTAGTGATCTACTTGGGCTCAGGCACCCATTCTTTGGTACCAGATTATGCTATTGATGTGACTCTTCTAGGATGTGGGGGAATTGACTTTTCTGTTTTCCTTCTTTCTGTAAAAGGAAACAATCAGGATTGTACTATACTGAATTTAATTTAATTGGAGTCAATGAGTTTTATTGTTTCTCTGTCAAGAAAACCAGGGATTTTATTTTAATGCTGTGCTAGCAAAAGTTTGCAGGCTAATCCCATATAAAGTGTTATTGGTAAGTATAGGTATGTCTGGAGGAAGGTCAAGCTAAGATGCTGTTTGGATGAGCTAATAAACATTTTAAAGTATTAACAATCCTATCCCTCTATTCTAGGATTTTGGGTGCTTGTGGAACCTGTTCCCTTAGCCAGGTTTATTGTTTTCTTTGATCTCTTAGGTATCGTAGTGATTAGACAGTGAGTTACAGATTAAAGACTTCTAACATCTGAATTCACTTCTAAATACTTGCTAAGTCCTGGGCTAACCATTGGAGATAAAACTGAGTAAGAATGTACTTCCTTTTCTCAACAACCTTATAGACTCCAAAAAGGCAAAATTGTATGTACATGATACTTGCTACTTTGTTTACTAAGATTTGAAAATTTTTTAAAACTGGATGATCTGACAGGAAGAAGTACACTATAAATCTGTTCTTATCCTAGAGCAGTGATGGTGAACCTTTTAGAGACAAGTGCCCAGACTGCAACCCTAAACCCACTTACGTATCGCAAAGTGCCAACATTGCAATTAAGCCTGAATACCGAGGTTTTCATTTAGAAAAAACAACCCATATATTAACAAATAAAAAATAGACAGCATGTGTGCCATAGGTGCCACCACTGTCCTAGAGTTAAAAGGAGAAGAGCCTTCCACTGGATCTTAGTTTATAAGATTAATTATACATAAATACAGTCATTTACCTTGGCACTTGACTGCTTTAAAGCTCATCAAATTTGGTATTCAACACATTTTAATGCAAAAATTTGCCCCAGAACCTTTGTTTCTTTGGTAGTGAACATGCAAGTTAGATCTTGTCAGTGTTGATTGCCTCGTGACTCTCTCTTTGCAGCCAAAACACTTTGCTACTTGTCATTTTTGTTACTCATTGTGTGTCCACAGTACCACAGTATAAATAAACACATATAAGTAAATAAAAGAAAAGTAAATTTAAATGTATACTATACTCTGCCTCTGAGAGTTTCTTGTTCCTGTCTGATGGCTGTTCTCATGTAATATATCCAAAAGGACCTAAGCTGGAAAAAGCTGGTAGAGGGGTGGGAGGAGATGATAGTTAGACTAGTAGAAGAAATAGCTACCCTTTAGCTAATACAGCTGAAATTGTAGGCAAAGAATGCTCCACAAAGAGAAAAATAGTTATGGGGGCTTGGTGGAACAAATTTGTTTAATGTTGAAGTCTTTATCTGAAATATGTTTCAGGAGTATCCTTGGATTTTGAGTGCCTCAGATGATCAGACCATTCGAGTGTGGAACTGGCAGTCTAGAACCTGTGTCTGGTAAAGCAGGAGGCAAAAGCCTCAAAAGGATCTTAATTCTTCCTAGCTTTTCATAATCAGGTTCCCTTCAAAACAGTCATCTTCCCAAGTGGGTGGTATCTGCTGATTAGTTACTAATTATATCTGTAAGGTACTTTTAGGTAAAAATAATACAGTATAGAGACAGTCTCACTAGTAATGCATAAATATGGGTTTTCTAACAGTTTCTTATCTGGGAGAAAGTCATATAGCTAGTCTTTCAGAACAAGAATATATATATCAAGAACTTGTAGTTGCTTTTGAGTTCTGTTCCATAAAATCTCAGTCAGGGTCAACATTGAGTCTTACTTTGTGTCTGGGTCTGAAGTTCTCACAGAATTGTCTCCTTTAAGGGTATCTTTAAAAAGCTATCAGATAATTTGTAATTAAATTGCTAAGATTCAAAAAATAAAAATAAAAAAATAAATAGCTAAGATTCCATTTATTTTTCATATTGTATTATTTATTTATTTTTGGTTTTTTGAGACAGCATGTCAGTATTTAGTTCAAAATGGCCTTGAACTCACTATGTAGCTCAGGCTGGCCTCAAGCTTGCAGTGATCCTCCTGCCTCAGCCTCCCAGATGCTACAATTACAGGCGTGTGCTACCATGCCTGGCCTTATTTTCATATTTTTGTATTTCTTTAGAGAGCTAGATAATTTCAGATCTCTTGATATTAATAATATTTAAATACTAAAAGCATTAGAGTCAAAAAGAAAGTTATTGTTAAAACAAGTGGCCTTGCTTATTTTTGAAAATTGTTTACCTGTGCCTCTGTAAAAGTATGATTGGACAACCATCTTTTGAAAGGTATTTAGCTTAGGAGCCTGTTGATTCCCACGTCTAATTAAGTATTGTGTTTTTTTCTTACAGTGTGTTAACAGGGCACAATCATTATGTAATGTGTGCTCAGTTCCACCCCTCTGAAGACCTGGTTGTATCAGCCAGCTTGGACCAGACTGTGCGAGTTTGGGATATTTCTGGTGAGCTGCCCAAGTTCAGGGGACAACCTTGTCATGTCTGGCGCAAAACTGCAATTGCTTAAAATAGTGAGGATAGTTAACTTAGAATAGGACAAGTTAAAAAAAAAAAAAAACAGGATAAGTTAGACCATTCTGTCCCATATAATAGCATCTTTGTTTCTGAGGGCAGCGAGTCTTTTTTTGATGGTTCTTCTTCATAATAGAAGTATTTTCTGTGAAAAGTGGTTGTCTTAGTTACTTTTCACTAGTCGCTGAGACAAAATACATGATGCCCAAAGTTGGGAAAGGAAAGGTTTATCTCTTACAGTTTTTTGGAGGTTTCAGTCCGTACTCAGTTGGCTCCAAGGCAGGGTGGCATGGCAGGACCGCAGTTCATGGCGGCTGCAAACAGCAAGGTGGAAACCGGCAAAAAAGAGAGACACACCTTCTTCCTGCCATTACATCACATCCTGGCTCCACCCCCTAGGAGGGTGTAGCACTGACACCATCAATCCAAGCACTAGACAATGAACCAGTCACAAATGTACAATGCAAATACATGAGGCCTGGGGGCCACCGAAATAAACCATGACAGTGGTCACTCTAGAAAATTCGTTTGATTTGAATAAATTTAATTTTTGTCATATTTTAAGTTAAAATCTGTGTATAAACCTTTGGAGAATTTGATTTAGAATTAAGCTTTTCAAACCAGGCGGGGTGGTACACGCCTGTAATCTCAGCACTCAGGAGGCTGAGACAGGAGGATTGCCACAGATTGGAGGCTAGCCTGGACTACATAGTGACTCCAGGGTAGCCTGAACAATATAGTGAGACTTTGTCTCAAAAAAGAAAAAAAGAATTAAGCTTTTCACTCAAGAAATAGTGCATCTTTGATTTAAAAAACAAAAGATTTTAAAAATAGATGTATGGAGGGAATCATGACTCATGGTCTTGTTGCCTTATCTAGAAATAGAAAAATCCTTCTTCAGTAACTGGATTTTTTTTTTTTTAAGTGTAGGAGCATGGGATGGAGGTGAATTGGTGACTTTTATGTGCAGAATACCTTTTAATAGGTAGACTTTTAGGACCAAAAATTAAATAATTTATAGTTTTGGGAATTTTTGGTTTTTTTTTAGACAGGGTCTCACTATGTAGTTCAGACTGACCTTAAACTCACTATATAGTCTAGGCTGCTATGTAACTCTCAGTGATTCTACTGTCTCAGTCTCCTAAGTGCTGGGATCACAGGCATGCACTACCGTGCTGGGCCTTATTTATAGATTCTAGATCACTGGGATAATTCCTCCTTGGATCATTTACATATTATGATTTTGAGAAAGGATTTAAATGTTTAGTACTATATAGTACTATATAGAGGAGATATAGTAAGTTGAGAGCCAGAGAATTTTAATGCAGAGAAAGGACTCTACTTGTGAGATAAATGGAGAGTTTTAGGCAAATGAGACTTAAATGCTGTGTGTTTCTGCTCAGTTACATTTTCTAATCATTTGCTATATTGTCTTTATTTGTTGCCTTCAAAATTCTGGGAGATTAAGTTTTCTGAAAAGTCAATGACTAGACTACAAAGTAGTATTTTGTCTTGTAAAAGGAAGGCTCCTTTACAGGTCTTTGCCTGGTTCTTTGTGGTAACAAAGAAGTCATCCTTTTGTATTGTACGGCTCAGGTGATAAGTTTTCCAACTCTCTCGGGCCACAGTAGGCTGAGGCAATATAGTACTTGCTGTTTTTACAAGCCATTAATGAAAAGCAAATGGAAAATTTGGATTACTGGATATAATATATGGAATGTTGCAATGCTAGTTATTTAAGATTCACATAGCATAGAAACAAGCCAGGGTGAGAGAGGGACATTAGGAGAACAGAAACTAGATCATGATGTCTTTGCAGTATTTAGAGGCTCAGAGTTAGAAGGGAGTGGTATAAACAAGATTATAGTGGAGATAGGGCAATTGTACTCCTTCCTCTAGGGCTTTGCCATTGCAGTTTTTCGTCAGATTGACTAGGCTTTTTGAAGTACACCCAGATGTGACCAGCCATGCCAACAGGAAGAGCTGGGCACGAGGCACTATGAGCCTGTGCCCTCTCATCACTGCCAGTACTTTTCCAAGGAGCTTGGCATTTACTCATCCAGTAACCTAACTATGGTTCTCCATGGTTTTTTATTGTGCACACATTCAGAGCCCTCTCTCTGTCTCAGGATTTAGGAACCTGATGGGTTTAGATTCTAGTTTACACTGTTCTAGCTGATGAGGAATAGTTGTTTAGAATAGTCTCTCCTGAAAATACTTTCTGTAACTATTTTCTCAGTGCTTCTGGGAATAGTATGTGACTAATACCATCCTAGATCATAGACAAATTACTTTGTTATGTACCTAAACTGATGGCCTTAGGCATTAAGGCTTAATTCTTTTCCCAGTACACTGGGCTAAGAAGGGGCTTATACTGCTCCACTCTTAAGAATACTGTTTGTGCCACCTGATGCTAGCACAGTGTTCCCTGTGGTCTAGCCAAAGCAATTTGGGGCAGTCAGATGACTGAATTCTCATTGTTGATCATGAAATGCCCAAGGCAAAAAATACTTATCTTTAGCTTTTGTGGGCAGAAAATATTTTGCATCAAAATGAAAGGCCTAGATTGAGAGAGAGGGAGACAGTGGGTTTATCTGTGCTCTCGAATGTGTGAATTGCATGGATTACTATATAATACTGCAATTGCTATACTTTGTATACGTGCTAGAGTGTGTTGCTGATGTGCTATACTAATATTACTGCTTTTTTTATTATTCTAAGTGTTTTCTCTATCCTCAACTCTCTTGACTCCACATAATCCCTTAACCAGAGTGGAAAGAGATGCTTTGGTATTTAACCAAGTACAAGAAGCTTTTGGATTAGACCATTCCACTTATTCTTTCCTTTTCTAAAAATAGGCATGCTTTTCCTCAGAATTCTTCTTGGCTTTGGTTCAAATAAGTCTGAGTACAGGAAGAGAAATTAGCTTTCAGATCTGTTAGGGACCAGAGCTGGTGTTTCTAAGAAGGAAAAGTTAGTTCTGAGTAAGAGACTGAACTCTCCCAAATATAAAAAGGACTGGTGAAAATCCTGATCATTTTACCTGTCTCTTTGGGAAAGGAATGCTCTCAGAGCTAATAGGTAAGCTCTAAGAGAATGTAGAAGTATTTAAGGAAAAGCCATCTCTTGTTACTTCTCCAACAAGAATTGAACCTCTTGGGGCTTAACATAACCTGAGTCTTTTGCATTAGCCTGGAAAATCTATTTGTTTAAAAAGGAGGGTATTTACAATCTAGATGTAAAGATAGGCTACTTTTTTAAGCTTAGCTTCCAAGTAAACTGACAAATTCTTTTAATGTGTTTCATCTTTGCATGTCAAGCCCATGTAATGCAGGCTCAATCTTTGAAATGACTACTAAAAAGTATTAATATGCTGCCAATTCTTGTCCTCATCCTCTCTCTTCACTGCTTCCCTGGTTCCCACTGGGAGGCATGCATAAACTGGTCCGTTCTGAGAGTGCTCTCTTTTCCCTCTGGATTTGGGTAGCTGCTGCAGAAATTTTCCATCTGTTGTGCAGTCCAGTGAGTGGCTTGTCGAAGGCTCAAATATTTCTTCTCTAAGTATCTTTTCACTGCCTGTCACTATTCATCTGTCTTTTCCACCCTTCCCTTTTTCCTGGATCATTACACACAAGTGCAACAAAGGCTTCCATTCTGTCATACAGCTTTCCTTCTAATGTGTTTGTTGAAGCTTATTGGAGGTGAAGTTCCTCACAGCTGTCTGTCTTTGTATCTTTCTTTGAATCTATTTCATACACCAGGCTCATTAGAAAAAGTTGACAGATCCTATTAAAGGGAGACGTGAAGTAAGTGAGAGGAGGCATCCTTGTGATAATGTATTTATGAAGCCTTGGGAGAGTGCTTTTTTATTTTTTATTTTTTATTTTTTATTTTTCAAAGCATCAACTTTACATCTTTTACCTATTGGGTAAATGCTTTTCTTGGACAGGGAAACAATAATTAAAACTGTCATGGCCACTTAAGCTCCTGTTTCTCCAATGCTGAACAGAGTGTATGTATATATTGTGATTTTAAAATGAAGAGTGTAATAGTCATTGAATTTAAGTTTTCATAGTTTGCTACAGATGCCACAATTTGGCTTGAAACTGCTTAGATTTTATTTTCAGTGGCAAGTTTTATTTTTCCTCTATTATAGACTATTTTATAAATGCTAAATAATCTCATTTTCCATCTCTTACTATGCTTCAAAAGATGAGATTTTAATCACATCTGTGTTTTCATATCTATAAAATTGTATAGTTGTATCTGCTTGTCTGTCTCAAGAGGCTGTTACTGGAATCCAGTCATGTAATATATTGTTGGAGTGCTTTGAAAACTGCAAAGTGCTTCTCATATATAAGGTAGCTGTATTGTTATCATAACTTTGGTTCTGACTGGAACATAAATAGGCAGCTTTTAAAAATGGATGTGGATGAGCCATAAATGCAAGTCCTCTACAACTACGATGCTGCTTATCCTGGAATGTTTGACTATTATTTTCATTATTTTGGGCTACTTCCTCAGTGAGGACTGCAAACAGAGGCTTTAATGGTAAAAAGTATGTACCTTCAGATCCGTAACCAGCCTTTTAGGCAGGAACTTAAAAGAATACGACAGAAAAAAAAAAAAATATGACAATTTTTTGTGCCCCACTAAAGAGTCAAGTAGGTGGTTTGATATCCTTTTTGAATAATGTCTTTTATAGAATTTTATATTATTTTCCAGACCAAAGAGCTGTTTTGTCCTAAATAGGGCTAACTTGTTTCTGTGACCCACTTGGAGATTTCCCCATGAGTTGCCTCAGAGCCTGCAGTTTGAGAAACCCTAAGCTGTGGCCTCCTCAAATGGCTTTTCTTCAAAATTTTTAAGATAATGGAAAAAAAGTCATTACAGATTTCATGAATTTGTTACAGATTTCATGAAGTTCATGAATTTTTACCATTTGAGACCCCATTTCAAGAACACTGATGAGCTGAGAGTGAGCAGTACCTGAAATAGCTCTTTAGATGAGATTTGTTGAGGAAGTTAGCTTTGTCAGGAGTTTTGCTTGGCCTCCTCTAGAGGGTGTGGTAAGTGTTGAGGGAGCAGAAGAGAAGATAGTGAATGCACTCTGGAATTTTGAGCATTTCTGTAAATAGGTAGGAGTTCTTGAATCTCTTTTCTTCCATCTCTAAATTTCTTTTCCCCTTCTTTAATATTAGTCTATTCATGAATTTGGTATTGTGCTTTTTGATAACATGTTTGCATCTTCCATCCCACTCCTTACTCCTTCAAAGGCCTAAGGAAAAAAAACTTGTCCCCTGGCGCAGTGGAGTCGGATGTGAGAGGAATAACTGGGGTTGATCTGTTTGGAACTACGGATGCAGTGGTGAAGCATGTACTAGAGGTACTTATCTCTACAGCCAATGGCTGAGTATGGATTGTGCTCTAGCAAAAGTCACAACATGCCGTTATTTTTTCATTCCTTTAAGACAAGGTCTCACTATGTAGTTCAGTTTGGCCTTAAAGTCACTGTGAAGCCCAGACTGGCCTTAAATTTGCAGAGGTTCTCCTGTCTCAGGTTCCTAAGTTCGGATTACAGACATGTCACCATGCCCAGTATTTTTGTCACATAACCTTATGAATTCAGCATGCAAAAAAAGAAAGCTGGGCATAGGCTCCAGCATCATCCCCCAGCACAGCCAATTCTCAAGCTGCCTATGAGGAGGCAGCAGATACAAATGTAATCTAAGTTAACCTAACTCAGCCATGTGTAAATAATTGGTTCATAGTGGGAAAATAGAAGATGTAAGGGAAACAAACTAGTTTTTTTCTAAAAGCGAAGTATTTACTTTAATCCTCACAGTTGTCCACTGATATATATATATATATATATATATATATATATATATAGTGTAAACTTTGTTTTACAGATGAAAAAATTAAAATTTAGAGAAAAGAGTTTAGCAAAATACATATCCAGTAAATGGAAGAAACTGGGACTTTTAACTTCGTCTAGTTGACTCCAGAACCCAGATCCTCTTAATCACACCATGATACCTCAAAAATACTTCTAAATCAAAACTGTTGTAGCCATGATTTTGCCACAGGTTGGAGTACAACAATGTAAATAGGGTATAGACTATCTTTTTAATTACGTACTTCAGTGCTGATATTTTGGATATATTACTTTACATAAAATATACAATTTAATCTTTTATTAATGTGGCTACTGAAGAGTTAAGAATTACTAGGTGATTTTCAGGGTCCTGTTGTTTTAGGATTCTTCATAGCAGTTACTGAGCACAGACTGGTACCATTGTTGGGGTGCACGGCTGCTGTAATACAGCCTGTTTTGGCTGCTTGTGGCTTAGCGGGCATGTCTGAAGCAAAAGAAGGTGTTTCCTCCCTCTCCCTGAAGTGAAGTCTCACAGGAGGAGTAGCAGTTCTGTGGTCCTAAGGGAATGAAATGTTCCCTGGAAGTCTCAGCCCATCAGAGGTGGATGTGTGATACAGTCCCAGCTCTCAGCCTGCAGGGCTGTGTGATCCCTCCAGCAAGACCCACATCCCTGTTTGTTCACTTTGTGGTCGGTGACCTTGACCAGATGACTGTGAACCTCAGTGTCAATATCTAACCTGACAACAGTGGTTGCTGTTTCACAGCATCCCCTGAGGCAAGGATATGTTAAAATCAGCGCTTGAACTTTTTGTTCTGAGAATCTCTTTATATCCTTAAAATTTATTGAGGACCCCAAAGAGGTTTTGTTTATGTGGGCTAATTTTAACCATATATGACATTAAAACAGAAACCCTTTTTTTTTTTTTTTTTTTTTTTTGATGCTGGGCGCTACATATGTTCAGCATGTGCTCCTCCACTGAACTGTACCTCTAGCCTAAAATCCAAACTATTTCAGCACTTATTCCATGAGCCATCAGAGCAGTGACATTATCATCCTTCCCATAGCATTGAAAAACTCCAGTGTGTACTTGAGATATAGAAAGAATGAGAAAGCAAATAAAGTCAAGTCAAAAACTAGGCAGACTATCTTAAGTGCAAGTGAAAGTGAGTGGGAGATAGAAATATTTGGGAATTCCCATGAGAATTTGAAGGTTAATTGGCTAGACTGACTTGGTAATTCTAATGTTCAGAACCTTACAGTGGTATAGTCCCTTGAGTCTTTGTATGTCAAAGAGTAATTCAGACATCTTTTATAATCAGCAGATGGCTCATTTATTTCCTTTGAGTAATGATTATAGAGCTGTTTTAAAAGAACCACTTCTTGTATTTTCTTTTTAAACAGGGTCATGATCGTGGTGTAAACTGGGCTGCCTTCCACCCTACTATGCCCCTTATTGTATCTGGGGCAGATGACCGTCAAGTGAAGATCTGGCGCATGAATGGTGAGTGAACCAGTGACAGTAGCACCCTAAGAAACTGATGATTAGCCAACAAAGGAAAGGAGCCAGATTTGTTGTACTTTGTACCCAATTTTGTACTATACATGATTATCATATGCTACTCCTGGGAGCATAGACATTGCCCCTTTTTTTCTTGATAATTTCCTGATTTTGAGGAGTATGAACATAATTAAGAGTAAGAATTAACCCATTCACTTGACAAATATGTATTGAGAATCTATTTTGTATGATGCTGACCAAAACAGATAAAGCCTCTGTTTTAAGTAGTTTATATTTCTTCTAAAATGGCCACTAGCAATAGATGTATTAGGCCAAGCATGGTGGTACACACCTGTAATCCCAGCACTCAGCAGGGTGAGACAGGAGGATTATTACAAGTTCAAGACCAGCCTGGGCTACAAAGTAAGCTCAAGGTCAGCCTGAACTGCGTAGCAAGACCCTGTCTCAAAAAGACAAAAAGAAATTATTAAAAAAAAAAAAAAAAAAAAAAAAAAAAAAAAAAAAAAAAAAAAAAAAAAAAAAAAAAAAAAAAAAAAAAAAAAAAAGACAAAAAGACCCCCCCAAAATGCTGTTAGATTAAATAAAACAGGGTAAAAGCATGAAGAATGATGGAGTAGAGGGTTATAACTGATACAAAGTTTAGAATGAAAGAACAAAGACTTATGTAAAGATTACTAACCAGATGTGGTGGTACATCCTTCTAATTGTAGCACTCAAGAGGCTGGGGCAAAAAGATTGAAAGTGTGAGTCCAGCCTGGGCTCCATAATGAGTTCAAGACCAACTTGAAATACATAATAAGATCCTGTTTCAAAAGAATAAAAAATAAATAATTAAATAGGGCTAAGGATTTAGCTTAGTGCAAAGGCTTTGGGTTCAATCCCTAGTACCACACATAGAAGAGAGAGTGAGAGAGGGAGGAGGATAGAGATAGACAGAAAAAGGGACAGGGAGAGAAGAGAAAGCAGGAGGAGGAGAGAGATTGAGATTTAAATAAATAAAATTGTTTTGTTATGGACCTGGGTGTATAGTTAGTTCATTGGAAAAACATATGCCTTGCATGCATGAGGCCCTATAGTCAGTCCTCAGTATCATCAAACAAAAAAGAAAGGAAGAAAGAGGGAAGGAGGAAAGAAGAGAAAATTGCTCTATTAAAAGAGTTGCTGGTGCCACACATGGTGGCTCACACCTGTAATCCCAGCACTCAGAAGGCTGAAGCAGTAGGATCATTGTGAGTTTGAGACCAGCCTGGGCTACAAAGCCAGCCTGAACTGCATAGTGAGACCCTGTCTCAAAAAAACCACCACCAAAAAAAATAAGTTTCCAATTTAGTATTGTGTAGTAGTATCTTAACACTTGATTGAGAGACTGTCATATCCAAATCCAAAAGTTAGAGTACCAGGGACTTGTGATGACTTAATTCTTTTTGTTCTTCAGAATCAAAGGCATGGGAGGTTGACACTTGCCGTGGCCATTACAACAATGTATCCTGTGCTGTCTTCCACCCTCGCCAAGAGTTGATCCTCAGCAATTCTGAAGACAAGAGCATTCGAGTCTGGGATATGTCTAAGCGGTGAGGGAGTTATCAGTGTTATATGACCAAACCCTAGGGAAAGCCCCTTTTTCTCTTCCTCTCTCTTTTTAAAAATCAGATTAGAATACTTCTTTTTTTTTTTTTTTTTTTTTTTGGTACCGGGAATGGAACTCGAGATTTCGAGGCAGGTGCTTAAGCCACTGAGCTAAATCCCCGGCCCAGAATACTTCTTTTTATCTCTTATAGTAATCTTCAGTATGTAGAAAAATCAGATCATCCAAAATGTATTAATTTTCTACCAGCTAGAAAACTCTGGGTTTCTTAGTTACTTGTTGCTGAGACAAAACCCAACACTCTTAAGTTAAAAGAGGTTGTTTATTTAGCTCACAGTTTGTAGGAGTTTCAATTCAGTTGGCTCCAAAGCAGGCTGGCATGGCATGGTAAAAGGACATCACAGAGGAGAAACAGTCCACAGCAAGCAGCCAGGCAGAAGCAGCAAGCCACTAGTCCAAGCAGCTTCCTTCTGCACCTTTTATAGCTCTAGGCTTCCAGGTTTAGGGCAGTGCCAAACCAGTCAGTGGACTGATGGAGTAATCACACACCCTTAATCCCAGCATCACACACTCCAGATCCAGCCGCCTCTGAAAATGCCCCCATCTATGACTGCGTGAGGCCTTGGGGAGACATCCAGATATAAGCCAAAGTACTGTGTGTATTCTTCTCCTCTAAATTTAAACACATTCTTCTCCCTTCTCCCAGTTCTGTGGCTATAGAAGAAATATAAAATGAAAGCAGAACAGCGTAAAATTATGATGAATAGGAGGAAATTGAAATATCAAAATAATAGAATCACCTTAGAGTTTCCTTTCTGTTCCTTGGTAGATTTTATCATATCTTGCTGTATACCTTTAATTATGATAAGCCATTTATTCTCCTTGATTTACTTTTTAAAATCAGCTTTCAAGCTTATCATTCAATATTTTTGTTCCTAGAAGATTTCTAGGTAATTAATATTTTTCTTTCTTAGGACTGGGGTTCAGACCTTCCGCAGGGACCATGATCGTTTTTGGGTCCTGGCCGCCCACCCCAACCTTAACCTCTTTGCAGCAGGTAAGGGCTGTTCATTTTTCTTGGTTTTTTGTTTGTTTGTTTGTTTTTGTTTTTTATTAGTTTCAAGAATTGATTATTCCAGCCAGGCATGGTGGTACAAACCTGTAATCCCAGCACTTGGGAGGCTGAGGCAGGAGGATTATTATGAGTTCAAGACCAGCCTCAAGACCAGGCTACAAAGTGAGTTTAAAGCCAACTTGAACTGTGTAGCAAGACCCTGTGTCAAAAAAAAAAAGATTATTCCTTATCTTTGTCTCCTATAAATGCATAGTAGGGTAACAAAGAGGTAGAATTTTTCAGAGCCACTTAGTTTATGGTTTTCTGCTTTTTGTTTTCCCTCTTTTACTTCCTGAATAGTATCTTGAGTGCTCTTTCTCTACCAGGATCCACATAGTCCGTTCTTTTAAATTAGCTAGTAGAGGCACATAGGAAACTAATACTAGATACTTGGAGTTCTCTTACCGAAGGGAAGTAAAAAGAATTAAGGTATATTGTGTACATGTATCAGCTCCTCATGATGAATGTAATCATTATGTACTGCAAACATATACTAATAAAAATAAAAGTTAAAAAATAAAATAGGGAAAAGAAGAAAGATTGATTGATAAGCCAGATTGATAAGCCAGAAGTTAAGTTTTAGGCATTCTTTGACAAGTACTTAATGCGTCCCAGGCCCTACTCTAGGTGCCCATATTTAAGCAGTGCGTAAGACAAAGTAGCTGCCTTATTGGCACTTTTATTTGTGGTTAAGAGAGATAGACCATAAACAGAAAATATATAAAATGTGTGGTTAAAAATGCTTCGAGGAAAAATTAAAAGAGAAAATATAGGAATAAAGAGGGACAAGTATGGGGACTGCCACTTTGTACTGAATGTTCAGAAGAGTGAAAAAGAGCTGGGCATTCTGGGAAGCTGAGGCAGGAAGACTGCAAATTCAAACCCAGCTCAGGCAGTTTAGCAACTTAGTGAGACTTTGTCTCTAAATAAAAGAAAGGGCTAGGTGTGTAGCCCTGTTGAAGGTCCTAGGTTTAATCCCCAGTACCCCCCCCACACACACACACAAGTAAAAGGGTGTGAGACAATAAAAATAGCAAATATAAAGAACAGGTAGTTGGACAAGAAGTGCTCAGCATATTGGAGGAGGATCAGAGGTTAGGGGAGGGGAGCACAGTGAGGAAGTACAGCCATGCAAGACTGTGCGTTGTCATGTAGACCATGGGTGGAACCTTAGATTTTACCGTGAAGGAGTGGAAAAGCCACTGGAAGATTCTGCGAGGAAAGTGACACAAGTTTATATGTGAAGAGCAGCCAGTAGAAGACCAAGAAGAGAAGGACTCTCTAAGGGACAGACAGTACCAGCAGGGAGGGAGCAAAATACTTTTTTCCCCCAAAACATTGTTTAAAAAATATAACCATACAGCCAGGTGTGGTGGTGCACATGTGTAATCCCAGCACTTGGGAAGCTGAGCTAGGAGGATCACTTGTGAGTTCCAGGCCAGCCTGAACTCCGTAAGCAAGTTCAAGGCCAGTCTGTGCTACTTAGGAAGATCCTGTCTCAAAGAAAAGCAAACTACCTGACACTGAGTACTTTATAATGCCTAAAACATATACTTAGCTCATTCTATTGGAGGCTGGAAGTCCATTTGGTACCCCCAACTGTTTGTTCCCTGACAAAGACCTGTTGGTTGTGTCACAACCTGGCAGATAGCATCAGGGCAGGAGTGCACACAAGAGGAAGATCACTTGGCCAGAGAGGAAGCCAGAGAAGATTCTGAAGAAGAGCTCCTCGATGACCTCATCACATCCCTGTAGCCGTCCCCACCCGTTTTAAAAACTCTACCACCTCAGCACTGCACACTCAAGACCAAGCTTCCAACACACAAATCTTGAGGAGCAAACTATACCCAAACCATAGCAGATGTCTTGTCTTTGATTTTAGTCTACCTATGTAATCCCCATCCCGTCTGTTCTTGTTTCTGGCTTTCTTTTTTGTCTATAGCTAATTCTTTCCTTTTTTCCTTGTCCTTTAGGCCACGATGGTGGCATGATTGTGTTTAAACTGGAACGAGAACGGCCAGCCTACGCTGTTCATGGCAATATGCTGCATTATGTCAAGGACCGATTCTTACGTCAGCTGGATTTCAACAGCTCCAAAGATGTAGCTGTAATGCAGTTGCGGAGGTAAGTAGGAATTGTTTTTTCTTTTTAAAACCTTTCAGCTGTCACCATGATACATCACCCACAAATAGGACTTTTTTCTGTTAAACAGCCTTTTGGGCCATGCGTGCTGGCGCACTCCTGTAATCCCAGCACTTGGGAGGCTGAGGCAGGAGAGTCTTTTGAAGTTTGAGATCAGCCTGGGCTACAAAATGAGCCCAAGGTGAACCTGAACTGAGTAGTGAGACCCTGTCTCAAAAAGACAAAAAACAAAAACAAAACAAAACAAACCAGCCTTTTGGATCTCATCTCCAGACACAGATGGAATTCCCATTGGGGAATCTGCTCAATTTAATGGTCCCGAGTAGACTGGGAGTTCTCCTGACAACCCTGGGATGGGAGAAGTTTACACTGCTACAGTTTGCCAGGTCTTTTGCAAAGCAAAGGAAGTTCCTTGGTAGAGAATAGTCTAACTTGGTCATGGGCCTTTTGCTGTTTTGCTATTTATTTGACATTTCTGCCTTGAGGTATAGTGGATGATAGATCCAAATGATTATAGTACAAGGTGATAAGTACTATGGCAGAGGTTTGTACAAGAGTTGCAGTTTTTTCTAATTCTTCTTTGCTTTACAGCAAAATGCACACAACCCTAAACTAGAATATATGTCTCTGGAAACTCTTAACTCTGAAGATATGATAACCTCTGGGGTGCCTGGCAAAAAGAACTGTCCTTTTGGAAAACCAGCTGCATCAGCATGCTGAAACATTCATGGTGGCAAATATTGGCATGCGGGTTGATAACCACCCTCTGGCATTACTACAATAAAATGATGGGTTTGTGCAGACAATCCAAGGGACAAGAGAAACCAGCCAGAGACAGATCACATCACGTTACTCTATGGTGTCCACTGCAGTTATGTGTAGGAATTCATATACTAGCAAAATCAAACTCACTACAGTGAATGCTAACCCTAGCCTCTTGTGAATAAATGGACTCAACTAGTGTTTGCTTTTTTGAACTGTGAGTTCAAAAGACTTAAAGCAGTGATGCCAAACCTATTAGAGACCAAGTGCCCAAACTGCAATCCAATACCCACTTATTTATTATAAAGTACCCACATACCCGCTTATTTATCATAAAGTACCCACACTGCCCCTATGTGCACTATTATCTGATGCTCACGTGCTGAGGTGACTAGCTTGTGTACCAACAAAGAAGCCTCTGTATGCCTGCTGTCGCACATGTCATAGGTTCACTACACTGCCTTAAAGCAAAGAGGAAGAAAAAATGCAGGATTTATTTATTTTTATTCCTGATTATAAAAGCAATAGGTCTGTGTATAAAGATTGGGGTGTCACATGTCTGTAATCCCAGCACTTGAGAGGCTGAGACAGGAGGATTGCCACAAGCTCCAGGCTAGCCTGGGCTATGTGGTGAGCCCCTGTGTCCCAAAAAAAAAAAAAAAAAAAAAAAAAAAATTGGATAAGTAGAAGATGAAGGGTTATTCCATTCTTCCTCTGTTCTTATAACTATTTCCTGTTTTCTTTTTTTACTTGATATACCTCCAGTGGTTCCAAATTTCCAGTGTTCAATATGTCGTACAATCCAGCAGAAAATGCAGTCCTGCTGTGTACAGTAAGTAACCTATGAGGTCCATCTAGGTTCTTCTCATTTTCCATAGATAGCTTTCTTAAACCCTTGTTTGCTATTGGCTTCTCAGAAGCTATTTAATGGTTGTTTCATAAGAATGAACGTACAGTGAACACTCAGACGCTCACACCAGGTGGGCTTTGGTTGTCATATGTTGAAAGTTTGTGAATTTAGATTTTTCATGAGGCTAATAGCATCTGAACCTAATGAAGCATCAAGATAAATGATCCAGATCACTAAAAGTGATGGAGAGAATGCATGTCTCTCCCCCCATCCCAAGCAGACTTCTAAGTTGACAAATATTCTTAGTGGAACACCAGAACATTGGGATCTTAGTCTTTTAATTTGTGGAACAGAGAAATTCTTGCTTTCATTCATACAATATCTGTGTCTTTAGAGGATAAAGGAAATAAAATGGCATCAGTGCTAAGTTGTTTAGCTGAGAACCCTAATTCTTAATGTGGAAATACTCAAATATCCTCTGGGTGCAGGGTGACAAAAGCGTAGTTTCCAATTGTTGTATGTGTAATGGAACTGTTTTCTGTAGTGAGAGGTATCTTGGGTACCTCTCACTAGTATTTTAATCTCCTTTTTTCCTCTTCAGAGAGCCAGCAATTTAGAGAATAGTACCTATGATCTGTACACCATCCCCAAAGATGCCGACTCCCAGAATCCTGATGGTAGGCGTTCTTTTTGTCTAACCCTCCTGCTCCCAGCTCTCCTCACCCCATCATCAGCCCTCTTCAAGTTTTTCACATTCCATCCCCAGGCCACGGCCACATCACTCATGTCTGTTGGCAGGTGTTGCTGATAGTTGCATCAGAGGCGACCATGATGTGAAATATTCATGTTCCGCCTCCATTTTATTACCCCAGCTAGATATATATATTTTATAATTTGGTTATTAGAAACTCTCCATTTTCTCTTTCAGCACAGCATGTTATCTTAGTTTATTGTCAGATGATATGACTTTCACCCTGGTGGTTTCATTTATTTAAAAATGTGGTTCCAATCTTACAATGTCTCATCCAGGGACTAGGGATTTATACTCCCCCATCCACTTCCAGATCCGATTGCTTCCTCTTGCATGTCAGAAAGATGAGGCAGCTAACAGCCCCATGCCCCACCTGGGATCCCGGGATCCAGCTGAGACCACAGCCTACCTCTTTCATCACCACCATTCCTTGTTGATGCCCTTGCTATCAGAACTTGCAGACAAAACATTCTCAGAATGGATTTGACTCCATCTATGCTCCTCTCAGTGTGCTTTGTCTAATGGGTTTATAGATATTCCTAGGTCGGAGGCCTATGCTGCAGGTCCCCACTTACACTAGCATACTTTGATAGTGTTAGACCCGGGCCAGGGATTTAGCTCAGCGGCATAAACACCTTCCTGGCAAGCGCAAGGTCGTGAGTTCAATCTCTGGTACCAAAAAAAAAAAAAAAAGATAGTGTTAGACCCCACTAGCACATTTCTGAGAAGTACTTCGCTAGGTCTGTCCCTTTTGTGGATACCACCAGATCTCTATTGTAAATATGATTCACTTTTTTTTCCTATACCTCATCTTTTGCAACAATTACTACATCATATGCAACCAAAAAATCAATTATTGATGGCCAAGTTAGTAGGGTATCATCATTCAGTTACTCTTTTAAATGTGACCATACAGAGAGAAAAACTTGTATATATTTGGTATCTATAAATCAGTCTCCTGTAAATTAGCCAGTGAAGCTATTTCTGAACAAATCTTGTGATTTGGTCCCTCCCAACCCACACCTTTGCTTTTTTTTTTTTCTCCAGATCTGTTTATAATTAGTATAGTGTAAAATATCTTTGTTTTGTCTCCACTTTTTCATTCTCTGTCCTTTTCAGGGGGGTCATAATTAGTGAAGTGATGGGCCTTGATGAGGAGGTAGAGAAAGCAAAAGCTGGGGTAGCTCCCCAGCCCCTAAATGGAACCATTGGTTGTGATAATAATTAGTTTTATAAATTGGCTGCCTGTCCAGTTTGCCAGAATGAAACAGGGCAAGACACGTTCTGTCCAGTTTTCTGTTGGTATAATAAGGAGTATCTCAATACATGCTTTACAAGTTTTCTAGGGAGTAGAGTGTCCATTTCAAAATTCTAATCAGCCACAGAACTGAGGAACAGTTTATAACTCTCTTCAGGGCAATAAGGACGGTCAGTTGATATTTACCGAGCAACAGCTTGGTGCTAAATACTGTCCAACACACTTGCCTATCAAGATTCTTTGGGAGGGATTCTGCCTCACCCTGCCCTACTAGGAGGCCTGCATTTGCATGTTAAAAGCAGCAGAGCAGCTGCGTCCTAGGGAGGGGACTCTGTCTCTACTCCAGCCTGTTCAGATAGGAAGTCCTAGAGTTTGACAGGCTGCTTGCTGTGCCGCAGCTTGGCCAGGGAGGCTCTGCTCGTTAGCTTGATGGAGTGTGCTGTCTCCCAAGATGGGCAGCCGTCTGCCAGTAGATGGTATTGGCTGAAATGCAGCCACTTGGCCTACAGAAAAGAGGCTTGGCAGAGGTGGGGGTTGGAGTTTAGAGGGAGCTGATGGGGAAAAGTCACTCAACAGTAGCCTCAGGTTATGGCTGAATTAGTTAGGAAGCAGCTGAACTGGCAAAGCCAAGATGGCAGACAGTAAGACTGGCAGTTCCATGGCACCTGACTCTGTCACCTGCCAGTGGCTCACCACACGCTTCCGCCCTTTGGTTTTGTTCTCCTCAGCTCCTGAAGGGAAACGCTCCTCAGGCCTGACAGCCGTTTGGGTTGCTCGAAATAGGTTTGCTGTTCTAGATCGGATGCATTCGGTGAGTTAAGACTAAAAGAGGAAAGCATTTTGAGGACTCTGGTGGTGGCCTACATGTTGCAAAATAAAGAGCACTGTTTTCCTTTATTCTCCCTGAGCGACTATGAGCTTCTTGTGTTGGTTTTACCACTATTTCTAGCTCTACTCTAATCCCCCTGGAGAACAAGGTTTTAAAGTTGATTTGTTTGAGTTGATACCATTGTGGCTCTGGGTTTAAGGACCAAGCTAAATTCACGTTTGATTACAGGAGCCAAAAACAGCATCAGAAGAAAGTGGGTGGGCTAGATGAAGAGTAGCTCTCCCTCCTTGTCCTACTGCCTCCACTGGTACTTGAAGTATAATAGGTACAGCACAATATAAGCAAAGCTGTTTCATGAAAACATTTAACAAAAATTTAAGCCTTAGAACTACTGTTTCAAAGGACATGGTAAGACACATGTGTCATTCTAGCTCTCTTAAAGACTGAGACAGGAGGGTTGCAAGTTTGAGACCAGCCTGGGCAACTTACCAACTTAGTGAGATCCTGTGCAAATGAAAATAAACTGGGCATGGTGGCACATACTTGCAATCCTAACACTCGGGAGGCTGAATCAGGAGGATCACTGCAAGTTCAAGACCAGCCTGGACTACATAGTGAGTTCAAGGCCAACCTGAATTACATAGCAAGACTGTCTATAAAAAAATAAATAAGTAAAGGAAAAATTGCTGGGAGATGTAGCTCAGTGCATAGGACCTGGGTTCTTGGAATGATCTACCTGGTGTGGTGATTGAACTGGTCAGGGAAAAAAAGTATTTAATTTATTGCTGAGGTATAAAGAATGTCATTGGTTTTCATCGTCTTACACACTTTTTCTCTTAACTTCACCTATAATATCATTTCAGCTTCTGATCAAGAATCTGAAGAATGAGATCACCAAAAAGGTCCAGGTGCCCAACTGTGATGAGATCTTCTATGCAGGCACAGGCAACCTACTGCTTCGGGATGCAGATTCTATCACGCTGTTCGATGTGCAGCAGAAGCGGTAATGTGACAGGTGCCCCTAAGCAGATAGGCATGTGGTGGGGGAAGTGAACTGAAGTAGGAGCTCCCCCTGCCCAGTGAGTGAGTTTGCCATCTGGCTTGATCATTTCTCCTACTATAACCCACTTTTCCCTTCTGTCTTGCACATACATACCAGCACTCCAGCAAGGGGATTGTTTATAGTATCTGTCTGTTTTAGAGTACTTATCTGCACAAAAAATGCTCTTGGGTCTTACAATGAAAGGACACAGAGATGAAAAGCACAGTGCATGTACTTAAATGAACTTTCAGTCCAGTGGTGATCATATATATATGTAAATCCCTAAAAATAGAGGGAACAAAGGGCAAAGGTTGAAGAAGAGAGAGTGCACAATGTAAACCAAAATTTTTGTTTTAAGTAACTGAGCTACTTGGGAAGGAATGTTTATCCAGTAAGACTTCAAGAAATCAGGATTTACATTCATTTGTGAATGAAAAAATACAGGTCATAGTTGCAGAAAAGGAAATCAGGTCCATTCATGTTTGTCTCTCTCATCTTAGGACACTGGCATCTGTGAAGATTTCCAAGGTGAAATATGTTATCTGGTCTGCAGACATGTCTCATGTGGCACTACTGGCCAAACATGGTAGGTCTTCATTGTATCCATGTATTTCCCCGCTCTCCCCACCCCACCCCACCAGTCTACTGCACTCGCCCTGTCCAACAGAGCACTCATGCCCTTTGCCTCTTACAGCCATTGTGATCTGTAACCGCAAACTGGATGCTCTGTGTAACATTCATGAGAACATTCGTGTCAAGAGTGGGGCCTGGGATGAGAGTGGGGTATTTATCTATACCACGAGCAACCACATCAAATATGCTGTCACCACTGGGTAAGTGAATCATTCGAGGTACAAGTAGGAGAAGGTGGCTTCTCGTCCTCTCAGGAGATGTAACTGAAGTCCTGTGCAAACTTTCCTCATAGAGAAGCCTTGTCTGGCACACATACTAGAGCCAGCAGAACACTGCTTTTTAAAAAAAAGTCCCTCAAAATTGTAAATTATAATCCAAATACAGAAAATTGCATAAAGTCTAAATACAAATGACAGTGAATAATTTATCTAGTGATCAACTGTGTAATTGTCACCTAAGTCAACAAATAGAGCAATCCTAGCACTCCAGAACCCCTTTGCCATGTGGCCCTAATTGACCATAGAGCCATCTGTTTCAACCAAAACTAACATCATTCTAGTTTTTATGGTAATTTCTTCTGTGCTTTTCTTTTTAATTTTATCACCCAGTGTGTGTCTTAATATTTAGTTTTGCATGATTTTGAACCACATATAAATAAAATCATATTGGTTGTATTATATTACATCTTGCTCCATGTTTTGTTCATAAGATTCTTCCTGTGATTCTAATATGTTTATTTTATAATATTCCATTATATGATGATGCCATTGTTTTAATTGAGGAATAGTTGAGTGAATTCTAGTTGTTGGCTATCACAAACAGCATTCTTTTAAACCTTCTTGTACATGTTGGTTGGTACACACGTACATATATTTCTCTAGAGTGTATACCCAAAGTAGAATTGCTAGACTATAGAGTATGCATATCTTCACATTTACTATGTAATGTGAAACTACTTTCCAAAGTGGTTGTACCAGTTTACACTTCTACAAGCATTATGTAAGTTTCTGTCTTTGTCATCTTGACCAATAATTGGCTCTGTGATGCTTTTACTATTGTCCATCTGGTAGATGTGTAAGGGTATCTCATTGTAATTTTATTTATTTATCTATTTATCTATCTATCTATTTATTTATTTATTTATTTTCAGCCAGTATACTTCAGTTTGTTAGTCACCAAGATAGGCAATAGTTCCTGTTCCAGTTCTGGTGACTCCCGTCTTTTTTTTTTTTTTAATTTTAAAAGGGAGTAAAATTAAACACAACAAAACATAACCGAATGGGACATAAGAAAGCATAAATGTCAAAGCTAGACAACCAGAGATCTTCACTATCTGTCACATTGTCTCTTGTTTTCTTCCAAATGGTTGTCCTTATCTTTGCATATGGAGAGCCCATACTAAATAACAGCCAATCTTTTCACAAGATGTGCAGTTCACTGGCTCCCACTTGCTGGGGGGTGGGGGGACACACACACAACACGGGATGGGGGACAGGACAACATGCGATGTCTGGTTCTCAGCCCACATGCAGGCAGGATCACAGTCGTCCCCCAGAGACTGGAAGAGTTCCTTGTTCTCCTGGCACCCCGAGTCAACCACATGGTGCAGGTCCCGACGTGCAGAGTCTCTCTCCTTTGGGCTGCCGAAAGTCGGCCACACTCACAGCCACCACCCAGAGAGGGGAGGAGCTCCTTGTTCTCCCGGCACCCCAAGCCAATCACATGGTGCAGGTCCCGAGGCGCCAGGGTCTCTCCCCTGCAGGCCCCCTAAAGTCCGCCATACTCACCTGCTATTTCTTTCTGATAAATTGACCATTCCATTTCCAAAGTTCTAAATGGCCAACAGACCACAGAAAGAATTCTCTTTAGGCTCCTGTTTGAAACCAGCAGCTACAGCGATGTGCTGGCCTTGCTTCAGGGCCACGTGTAATTTTATTTTGCTGTTCTCTTTTCCTGATGAGGTTGAGTACCTCTTCTCTGGCCATCCATTAGTATTTACTCTTTTGTAAATTCTGTTCGTTAATCTATTTTTTGAGTTGGCAATTTTTTTATTGTTAATATGTGTGAGTTCGTTATATATTTGAGTATTGATCCTTTACTAGGGCTATATATTATAAATGTTAAAATCCTCTTCTCAGAGAATGAGCATGTCATCTCATTCTCTTTTTGTTCCTCCCTAACAACAGAAGTTTTAAATTTTAATCAGCTAAATTTATTAATTTATCCTTTGTGGAGATTGCATTTTGTGTCCTGTTTAAAAAATCTTGAACCTGACATAATGATGCATTCCATACTTGGAAGGCTGAGGCAGAAGGTTCTTGAAATAAAAGCCAGCCGAGATTGCATGGCAAGACTGTGTCTTAGAAAAAGAAGAAGAGACAGAAGAAGAAAAGAAAGAAAAGCAACAAAAGAAAGAACAGACGGAGTCTTAAAAAAGAGAAGAAAAGCAAAGAAAAAGAATGAAAGGAAGTTACTGACCTCCAAAATCATAAAGTCATTCCTCTATATTCTCTTATAAAAACTTTTTTTTTGGTACCAGGAATCAAACTCATGACCTCATGTTTGCCAGGCAAGCGCTTATACTGCTGGCCCTCTTAGAAAAATTTTGTAGTATTGTCTTTTATATCTAGTTTGTGATCTATCTAAAGTTGATTTCTACATGTGATGTGAGGTATAGGAGAATCAGTGCTGCCTTCTTTCATAAGAACAGTAAATTGTGAAGTATCATTTATTGAAAAAACCAGTGTTTCTCGATGGTTCTGGAATGCCATCATTATATAAATTATGTTTTCAGAAATGCAAGGGTCTGTTTTCTTTGATCTTTACCCCTGGTCTAATTCTACAGTATTTAATTAAATGTTATAGCTTTGTGATTAATCTTCGCATATAACGCAATAAGTCCTCTAATTTTTTCCATTTTATTTATTTTTTAAAAATCATTAGGTGTTTTCAAGTAATTTTTACATTCTCATGTGCATTTGTGAATTAGCTTGTGAAATTCCACACAAAATAAAACAGACCAAAAACACCTGTCATAATTTCACTTGGAATTGCATTGAATCAGTTTGTTGAGGATAGCTGCTCTCTTTACAATACTGAATTTCCTGATCTGTGACATAGTATAGTAGCTCCTCATTTATTTATATTTTCTGAATCTAAAGGTTGTATAGTGTTCTCTGTAAAGATCTTATAGTTCTTGGGTAGATTTATTAAGCACATGGTAGTTTTTGGTGCTGCTTTTAAATGGGTAATCCACTTAATTTTCTAATATTTTCTGATATTTAGAAATACAGTTAAATTTTATGTCAATGTTATTTCAAGGACCTTGCTACAATCTTGCTTCTTTAATCTTATTAATTCTAGTAATTTACTTCTTTACAAATAATCATAGCACCTGTGGGTAGATGCAGTTTTGTTTTTTCTTTTGAGTACTTCTACATTGATATATTTTCCAAAGGGTGGTCTCTCACCATACTGTTATTATGTGAGCTTATTGTAGATTTTTAATGGATATCTAGTAAGGAGTTTTTAGTTATTATTTCTGATTGTTAAGATTCCTATTTAGTTTTTGGTTTCACTTTATTTTTAGCAGTAATATGGATTGAACCCATGGAACACTGAGCTACATCTCAAGTCTTTTTTCTTTTTCCTTTTTTTTTTTTTTTTTTCTCCTGGCAAGGCCTCACTGTGTAGCCTAGCTGGCCCCGTATGTCTGTGTACCTCAGGCTGGCCTCAAACTTCCAGTGATTCTCCTGCCTCAGCCTCTCCTATGCTGGGATTATAGGTGTGCACCACCAAGGCGCTCTACATCCTTTTTTTAAAAAAATTTTATTCTGAGGCAGCCTTGCTAAGTTGCCCAGGCTCACCTTGACCATGTGATCCTGCTGCCTCACCTGCACTGTAGCTGATCTTATAATTGTATACTACCACACCAAGGCTTGCTAAGAGTTTTTATTTTGAATGAATTTTGATAGATATTTTTTCTTCATGGATTAAGGGAATCATTTAATTTTTCTCCTTTTACTGACTAATATAGTGAATGCAACTGAGTTTTTCTAATGTTCGCTCAGCATTGTACTCCTGATACAATCTTAACTTGGTCATAATATTTTACCCTGTGCAAATATTCCTAGTTATATGTTACTGATATTTGGCTTGAGGTTTTCTCATTTGTGTTTATAAGTGAGATTGACCTGGATTACCCTTTAGATAATGTATCTTTTTTGCTCCCTTAATAAGTTTGTATAGGTTAGAACTAATTCTTCCCTAAGTCATACTTCTTCCTTGAAGGTTGACTAGAATTTTATCAGTGAAATGATTTGGGCATGGGGTATTCTTCACAGGGACTATTATTTATCTGATTCAGTTTATTTTATTTGATAGTTAATAGGACGAGAAGGTTTTTTAAATTCATTTTTTGGTGAATTTTGGCCAAAATTTTTTTTAAGGTACTAGGGATCAAACCAAGGAGTGCTGTACACTGTGCTAGATCCTTATTTATTGGGAAATAGAAATTGCCTCAGGTTGGGCTTGAATTTGTGAACCTCTTACCTCAGCCCCTTGAGTGGCTGGAACTATGGGTGTGACATTATGCCAGCTAAGTTTGATCATTTTTAGAAGTTACAGCCTTATTCTGCAGGATCTGTAGTGACAGCCCTTTTTCATTCCTATTACCTTTTTCACTCTTTTTTTTTAAATTACTGTCATAATATGCTTATCAGCTTTATCCAACTTTTGCCATTATTGAACTTCTGTGCTGTGTTTTTGTTTTCTCTTAATTTCTACTACTGACCTTACTGCTTTCTTCTAAGTATTCTTTTTGGCTTAATTTTTACTTTTTTTTGGTACCAGGGATTGAACTCACAACTTTGCGCTTGCCACGCAAGCATTTATGCTACTGAGCTAAATCCCCAGCCCATTGGCTTAACTTTTAAATGAACAGTACAATTTTTGAGATGTGTGTTTGTTAATTTTTAATCTCTCCTAATATATGCTTGTAGAAGCCACTAATTTTCAGTAATTATTCTAATTCTTTGTGTGCATCTCAGGCTATAAATTATCAAGTATTGCATTAACTATATCAATAAGTTTTTTTTTTTTTTTTTTTTTGGTACCGGGGATTGAACTCACAACCTCGCACTTGCCAGGCAGGCACTTAAGCCACTGAGCTAAATCCCCGGCCCGATAAGTTTTAATTTGTAGTGTTTTTATTCTCATTAATTTCAGAATATTTTCTGCTTTTCAGTATCTTTGTGTGTCATGTGGTACTGCATATTTACCTTTTTTTACTTTCACTTGTGACATATAAAGAAGGAATTACCAGTTCATAGTGGCCTATTAATTCTATATCAGAATGTAGGCTTTAACTTGTAGGTCTCATTCCTGTAGTCATGTCTATTACTCAGCCCCTAGAGTAATAGTTTATAGAGAAAGATCGTATCATCTACCCCAACATACAAAAGAATAAAATCAATTTAAATCACTTCCCATCTATACCACTTTTAAGTGACACTTGGCAGAGGGTAAAGAGAAGGTAAAAGGCTGTGCCATAAGCTTGTGCAGTTTTTTCACAGCCTGATTTTCTCCTCCCTGAAAGTTCTGCTGTTTCCTCCCTGTTCTTAGGGACCATGGGATCATCCGAACTCTGGATTTACCCATCTATGTCACACGAGTGAAGGGCAACAATGTGTATTGCCTAGATAGGGAGTGTCGTCCTCGGGTACTCACCATTGACCCCACTGAGTTCAAATTCAAACTGGCCCTGATCAACAGAAAATACGATGAGGTAGGTTATGAGGACATACACTGAAGTATTCGGAGGGGCAGCAGTTCGTTTTCTGTAAGTAATCTCTGCTTCCTACCCTACCCAACTCCTCATGTCTAGGTACTGCACATGGTGAGGAATGCCAAACTGGTTGGCCAGTCCATCATCGCTTACCTCCAAAAGAAGGGCTACCCGGAAGTGGCGCTGCATTTCGTCAAGGATGAGAAAACTCGCTTCAGTCTGGCACTGGAGTGTGGAAACATTGAGGTGAGCAGAAGATGGTCATTGGCCCCAGATCATTTTATAAAGCATTAGAGAGGGTGGCAGTGGGAAAGCATTATTTTGGCTTGGCTCTGTAATCAGGATAAGGATTTTGGGTTTTGTTTTTAGCTGTTAGATTGAGGCATCTTCCTATTTCCATTTATTATTTTTACTTTTTCCTCTCTGCTTCTGCCACAGCATTTCCACCATTGTCATTTGTCTGAGTTAAATAACTTCTAAGATAAAAGCAAGACAGTATAAAATTTGAAAACATGCATTATTTCCTTGACACTTGATTTTGCTTACGGAAAGGAATATTTATTAAATCTTGAAACTCAGAGGACATAGACATTATTTTCCAGTGAGGAAAGAGCTTAGGAATGTTGGTTTTTGTATTTCTGAATCCCTTCTTTTATGATTCTATCTGCCTTTCCTTAAACCCAGCAGGTAGGAAATAACAGTAGCTAGGCAAGAACTGGCCCTATGGAATCAGTAACTGTTAGGTGATTTTGTTTTGAAAGTGAGTTTTTCAGGAAATATCTCCAGATGAAAATAATGTAAGAAGATTCTCGTATTCATGGATCTAAAGAAATCCTGTTTGTAGATAGAATTCTCAACAGAAATAGAATGGGAGCTATGAGCTATTTAAAGTATAGAGAGTTCTCTGGGAAATTTATTTGAAGACACATACTTTGACCACAGTGTCCCTTGTTTTGAGTCACAGCGTATCCTCCTTAGTATCCTGTTAACACTGATTGCGGGGGGGGGGGTTCTTTAGATTGCTCTGGAAGCAGCTAAAGCACTGGATGACAAGAACTGCTGGGAGAAACTGGGAGAAGTGGCTCTGCTACAGGGAAACCACCAGATTGTGGAAATGTGCTATCAGCGCACCAAAAACTTTGATAAACTTTCCTTCCTGTACCTTATCACTGGCAACCTGGAGAAACTTCGCAAGATGATGAAGATTGGTGAGGTCCCTAAAATCACTGTTGGAAAGAGGGATTTTTGGGGACAGCCAATAAGGAGAGAGAAAACTTAAGAAAGAAAACCTGCTGGGCATACTGACAAACACCTGTAATCCCAGCACTCAGGAGACTGAGGCAGTACGATTGCCACAAGTTTGAGGCCAGCTTAGGCTACATAGTGAGTTCAAGGCCAGCCTGAACTACAGAGCAAGACCCTGTCTCAAAACAAACAAACAAACAATAGAAAACCTAAGTTGTTGTCTCTTGACTTGGTGCAGCTGAGATCAGAAAGGACATGAGCGGCCATTATCAGAACGCCTTATACCTGGGTGATGTGTCTGAGCGAGTGCGGATCCTAAAGAACTGTGGACAGAGTAAGTAGCTCCTTGGAGTCCTTAGGAAATGTTTGCTTTTCCTGTTGCTTTATTTATGTGCAGTTGCCCTTTATTGTGCACTTTTTAGGAGAAATGACATATTCATACCATGCTTAGATTTTCTTTAAAATCAAAGGGAGTTACAGCCAGAATATCCAGTCTTGCCAGCATCCTTAAGAAAACAGTCATGGGGAAGACAAGAGGTTTTAAAAGTCCTGGAGCAAGCTGACCATGGTAACACATGCCTGGTTACTTGGGAGGCTAAAACAGGAGAATCACAAGTTCAAGGCCAGTTTGGGCAACTTGGCAAGACCTTGTCTCAAAATAAAAAATTTTAGAAAGAGCTAGGGATGCAACTCAGTGGTAGAGTACCCCTGAGTTCAGTAATACACACAAAAAAATTAAAAAATATGTTCCTCTATCTATGTATAGAAACTACTTACTAGAGACACTCTAGTAAATGTAATTGGATACAGTAAAACTTTATTTTATTTTATTTTATTTTATTTTATTTTATTTATTTTATTTTTTGTCTTTTTGAGATAGGGTCTCGCTATGCAGTTCAGGCTGGCTTTGAACTCACTTTGTAGCTCAGGCTGGTCTTGAACTTGCAATGATCCTCCTGCCTCAGCTTCCTGATTGTTGGGATTACAGGTGTGCACCACCACACCAAGTTTAGAATTTTATTTATTTCTAGACTAAAAATTTCACTAAATTATTTATTCATGTATACATTTAAGAGTTGTTTGGTTTTTGTTTTGAGAAAACACTAAACACCAAAATTGTAGAAGCATTTGAGATACATACAGGAACAAGGTAAAAAACGTGACATGACCAAGATGCTACTATAGTGGAGGAGCTACCAATGGTCAGATTTGGGATATATATTCTGAAAGTAGAAGCAATATGACTTATTAAAGTTCTAGATACAGGGTGTGTTAGAAAGGAGTCAGGATCCCAAGGTCATTACTAACATTGATGATGGATCTTAAAGATAAGTAACTTTATTCACTAGCAATTAATTGCTGTATAACAAATTAGTCAAAAACTTAGTACAGGTTAAACATTCCTTATCAAAAAACCCAAAACCTGAAATGCTCCAAGACGCAGAGCTTCTTGAATATCAATGTGAAGCTCAAAAGATTTTAAAACATTTTGAATTTCGGATTTTCAGATTAGGGTACCTGACCAGTAAAGCCTACAAGACTACTTCAAAGTCCAGAAAACTCTGAAGCACTTCTGATCCCAAGAATGTTAATAAGGGATACTCAACTTGTAATTTAAACTACAAACATTTATGACTTATGATTTAGAGCTCTGGCTCAGTGCCTCTCATAGGACTGCAGTGAGGGTGTTGACCTGGACTGCAGATATACCAGGGTCAGCTTGGGACCCATTTTCACATGCAGTCACCTCAGGGGGCATTACTCAGGCCCTTGTTCTCTGTTGTCTGGGAAATGTCATTTTCTTCCCATATTAGCTTCTTCATAGGGCAGTTCATAGCATGGCAGCTGGTTTACAAGCACTCAGGAAGTCAAGGCAGAAGGATTGCAAATTCAAGTCCCACCTGGGCAACATAGCAAGACCCTGTTTCAGAATAAAAAACAAAAAGGGCTGGAGATAAAGCTAGGAGCACTGAAGATAGAAGGACAAGTATAAACCCCAGCAGTAACATCCTGTTACCTCTGCATTGTCTGTCCGTTCGGAGGCCAGTAGTTAGTAAGTCTGGCCCACACTTAAAGGCAGGTTATTATTCAAGTACTTGAATACTAGGAGACCCGGATCACTGTGGAGGAGGGGTTCACTTCGGAGTCTGCCTGCCACCACACTATTTCCCTGAAAATGTATCTGTATCACAAAATCTGGTTTCTCTGCAGAATCCCTGGCCTATCTCACAGCTGCTACTCATGGCTTAGATGAAGAAGCTGAGAGCCTGAAGGAAACATTTGACCCAGAGAAGGAGACAGTGAGTCCTTATTTTTTATGTGTGTATCTTTAATTACAGGATTAACTCAGCTCTTAGGATAATTTAAAACTATCCCATCTGGTTACAGAGAGAGGCTGAGAAATAAATAAGCTTAAAAGAATCTCCATACCCTTCTGTATAGGATTCCTGAGAGTAGTTTTTGTTTAAACCTTTTATCTTCTTCTACCTCTTAGATCCCAGACATTGACCCTAATGCTAAGCTGCTCCAGCCACCTGCACCTATCATGCCTCTGGATACCAACTGGCCCTTACTAACTGTGTCTAAAGGATTCTTCGAAGGCTCCATTGCCAGCAAAGGTCAGTGCCCATTTCTTACATAGCACTTTTGTCATTTATTTTGTAAGAGACCATCCTGGACAGTGCCATTAGCACTTAGTTTCATTTGTCTATTTTTCTGTATGAAGCCTTATAGAGCCTTGAAATGCCAGTCAGATTTGTGGCATAAAGAAAAGCTTTTTGCAGTTGTAGAAGAAAATTTTGGGAATTAGGGATGGGGAATTATTCCTATTAGCACTAATAACCTCTGTCTTTTGGTGTATTTCTCTGGATTTCACCATATATGTAGTCATGTTCTTTTTTTTTTTTTTTTTGGTACCGGGGATCGAACTCATGACCTCGTGCTTGCCAGGCAGGCGCTTAAGCTACTGAGCTAAATCCCCGGCCCTGTGTAGTCATGTTCTAGTGTTTTATCATTTATGTCATAGTCTTCAGGTACAAATTCAAGCACTTAGAATTCTGTCATGTGAGTGTGCAAATGGATACTATCACCCCTGCCACTGCCACCTTTACCCTTCTCCTGTTTTCTCGAATAGTTTACTAGTTCACTTCTCCTAAGTGAAAGCCTAAACAAACTGTGCATTTTCTGTCCAGCTTGGCTCTTTCCTTTATTTCCTCTATCCTCCTATGTCTTTGTGTCCTGCACACACTGTTGCAGTGGTGACTTAGAGTAGAGACTTAGGATCTCAGGAAGAATTTCCGAGAGTTGGCAGCCAAAGACCGGTAACTTAAAAGTAGTTTAAGAGCCAGATTTTGGTAGTATAAAGGTAGTTATCTGCCTTCTGTTTTTTTCCCTCTCTCTGAGATCTGTTGCAGATTAGCAAAATATATATAACACAAAAATACATCATACATGAAAATAATAGGCAGATTCTGGACAACTATTTTTGAAAGTATTCAGCTTGTCTGCAGAGAAGACTGTATCTCCGTCTTGTGGGCTGTAACTGACTCTTACCTGTTTCTTCTCTTGCTAGGGAAGGGAGGGGCACTGGCTGCTGACATTGACATTGACACTGTTGGCACTGAGGGCTGGGGAGAGGATGCAGAACTGCAGCTGGATGAAGGTAAGAATGCTGTTCTGGGAGGTAGACTCCTTGGATTGGAACTAGTTGTGAAGCAGTTTTGCAGGCTTCCAAACAGTGGAGCCAGTTAGGATCTCAGCATTTTGCTGTGCTTTGGCTGAGATTGTGTCACCACCCAAATCTATTTTAATCTGGGTTTTCCTTGTAGATGGGTTTGTGGAGGCTACAGAAGGTTTGGGGGATGATGCTCTTGGCAAGGGACAAGAAGAAGGAGGTGGCTGGGATGTGGAAGAAGATCTGGAGCTTCCCCCTGAGCTGGTATGTGGAATTGCTACCCTTTAAAGTTCTCTCCATTTCTCCTTGTGGAAACCAGTAGCCTTATCACCACCCCTGTCCTATGGTATTGGGGCGGCGGACAAGATCTAGACCCTCCTAATCTAGTGCTTATCTCCCACTTGAAAGGAGAAATGAGAAGATTGGAATTAGTGACCGTATTGCTTCTATTTGTCCTGTTATAGCCAAAAAGGAGGGAAGCTAGCACATGCTCTAATGTGATGCTCATCTCCCATTGGAAAGATGGAAGAGTAAGATAGTCAGGGTTGTGCCAGCAGCAGCTTGTGAAAGGGCAGCTTTTAAAATCTGAGTTGGAGCTTTTGATACTGGTGAAGTGGCTCCTATTATGGGAGGATTTTCTCCAACTGAAGTGGGAAATAAGGTGGATATTTATGTTTTACATTCCTCAGAACACAGTGCTTAAAAGAGTTTAAAAATGACTTAATTTTCATTTTTGCTCTAGGATGTACCCCCTGGGGCAGCTGGCGGGGCTGAAGATGGGTTCTTTGTGCCCCCAACCAAGGGAACAAGCCCAACTCAAGTATGTATAGAAGCATAGACCTGTGAGGATGAGTCTTTCTTATCCTGCTAACTCTTGATGAATGTGTGAACCATTGAATACTTTTCTATTAATAGATATGGAGGAGGATCATTTGGGAAGAGGAAGGAAAAGTTTTCACTTTTTTTGACTTTTCTGTTTCTTGGTAGATCTGGTGCAATAACTCTCAGCTTCCAGTTGATCACATCCTGGCAGGCTCTTTTGAAACAGCCATGAGGGTAAGTCTTCTTCAAGTAACCTTGGCCCTTCCTCTTGAGTATGTGCAGCCCAGGGCCTCAGGGAGATGGTTGGTTTATCTGGGTTTTTTTGTTTTTGTTTTGTTTTGTTTTGTTTTTTGAGACATGCTATGTAGTTCACACTGGCTCTGAACCCATTATGTAGCTGAGGGTGGCCTCAAACTCACAACAATCACTAACATTCAGTGTTCACTGTGTGCTAACCACTATCAAAAGTATAGGTATTAGTAAAAGAAGTAGGTGCTGTAATTAAGTGTATTTTGCCGATGAGAAAACAAGTACAGAGAAATTACGGACCCATTGTATAATATTAGTTTTTAGTGGTAAAGCCAAAATCATATTTCTTTCCTGTCATCTTCCAGCTCCTTCATGATCAGGTAGGAGTAATCCAGTTTGGCCCCTATAAGCAACTGTTCCTACAGACATATGCCCGAGGCCGTACTACCTATCAGGCTCTGCCCTGCCTGCCCTCCATGTATGCCTACCCCAGCCGCAACTGGTAAGTTCCTTGACTCTCCCTGTGCCAGGTTGGGGTGGATTATTTCAGGCGTTAGCCTCAGTGACACAGAATCGTCCTAGAGACGGGGTTTCCTCACTGGAGAAGAACTTTGCTTTGTTACTCTGTGGGGTTAGATTTACACCTGCTGCCACCCTATTCTCCAGCTACTTTCACAGTGAATTATGGTCACATTTGCCAGAAAAAGAAATCAAGTCCTAGTTGGCTACCGATGATTCTGTTTTCTTCCTACTTTTGCCTTTCCAGGAAGGATGCAGGGCTAAAAAATGGTGTACCAGCTGTAGGCCTAAAGCTTAATGACCTCATCCAGAGGTTACAGCTGTGCTATCAGCTCACAACAGTTGGCAAGTTTGAGGAGGCTGTGGAAAAGTTCCGATCCATCTTACTCAGTGTGCCACTTCTCGTTGTGGACAATAAACAGGAGATTGCTGAGGTACGAGGAATGTAACCATTTGTCCCAACCCTAGTTCTCCCCTGTGGCCTCAAATTCTTGTCTTAGTACCATGACCTTCCTTGGCAATTTCTCCAGGCCCAGCAGCTTATCACCATTTGCCGGGAGTATATTGTGGGTTTGTCCATGGAGATAGAAAGGAAGAAGCTGCCCAAAGAGACTCTAGACCAGCAAAAGCGCATCTGTGAGGTAAAATCTGTGGAACTTTGAGCATTGCAAGGGGTATTTTTCTCTGCACCCTCCAAAGATCTAAATTCTTTGGTTCCATACCCAGATCTGGCTCTGGGAAGGAAAAGGAATTTTGTTCCATTTCTGTAAGGAGAGGTGCTATTTCTCCATGCTTCTCATTTCATCAGTTGTCCAGGCATAGTACTTAGAGGACCTCTGTGTTTTACATAGCCCGTCTTGTTGGTTTGCCTTGCTTTATTTTTTTAAGAAAGTGTAGCAATTCATAAATGACATCCCCCAGATTGGCACGTCTCCCTCTTTCTGTCCACCAGATGGCAGCGTACTTCACCCACTCCAATCTCCAGCCTGTGCACATGATCCTAGTGCTGCGGACAGCCCTCAACCTCTTTTTCAAGCTCAAGAACTTCAAGACTGCTGCCACCTTTGCTCGGCGCTTGCTGGAGCTTGGACCTAAGCCTGAGGTGGCTCAACAGGTGAGTGCGAGCTTCCTTCAGTGAGAACTAGATCTGCTCTTAGAAGAGCAAGGCCTGTGCTTCTGAAAGGAAAAAATATATATATATATTCTACAAAACATTCTATAAAAAGGAGTCAACAGAATGCCACTCTCTGTTGACTTACTGACTTGGGTGTTCCCTTATGTTCCTGGAAACACAGTAATAATTTATTCACATATGGCACTGGTGTGGCTGTAAATAACCCCAATGTTTTATTTTATTTTATTCTTTGAAGTAGGATCTACTACCATACAGGCTGGCCTTGAATTCATGATGTAGCCCAGGCTGGCCTCGAACTCACAGCAGCCCTCCTGCCTTAGCCTTTTGAGTGCTGGCATTACAGGCATGCACTACCACACCTGGCCCAATGTTTTTTGGAGGAAATATTTATTTTTCGTTGGTGCATTTTAGATATTCATAATGGTAGCATTCATCATAAGAGATTTATACCTGTACATGGTGTATCTTGCTGCTACTTTTTTTCCCATTCCCCTTCCTTCCCTTCAACCACTCTTCCCCTCATTAATTATAAAAACTTTGTTTACATGTTCTTGGTTTTTTTTTTTTTCTTTTTCTTGTCTCTTCCTTCCTTTCTCCCTCCTCCTCCAGTTTCCTTTCTCATTTGAACATTTTCTTCCCATTTCCCAATTATACATTTTGGTCTTTACACTTTTGGTTTCTCACACCAGAGAAACAATACAATAAATATTTAAACATGTGTGTCCAATTCACTTCACTTAAGAGTATAGTCTCAAGGTGGATCCATTTAGCTAGAAAAGTGTCTGTCAAGCTTATCCTTTTTGTGACAGAGTAGTACTCCATTGTATCAAAAAAAGACATCTTTTTTATTCATTCATCAGTTAATAGGCATTTGGACTGTTTCCAAGATTTAGCTATTACAAATTGTGCCACTGTAAACATGGATGTGCATAGATTGCTGTGGTACGATGCTTTTAATTCTTTCAGGATGATACCAAGAAAGGGAATAGCTGGGTCAAATAAAACATCTAGTTTAGTGTTTTGAGGAATCTCCACACTGATTTCCACCAATAGTGGAGAAGGTTTCCTTTTTCCCAGCAGCTCCACCAGCATTTATTATTAGTTGATTTCTTGATGATAGCCGTTCTTTCTAGAGTGACATGGAATCTCAGCATTGTTTTAATTTGCATCTCTCAATTAATGATTCAAGATGTTGAACATCTTTTCATGTATTTATTTGCTGTTTGTACTTAATGTGAGAATTTTTTTTTTTTTTTGTGCCGGGGCTGGAACTCATGACCTCAAGTTTGCCAAGCAGGCACTTACACTGCTGAGCTAAACCCCTGGCCCTAAATGCTCATTTTTTGATTGAGTCTTTAAATTCAGGGGAGTTTTTGAGTTCTTTATTTATCTAGATATTAGTGCTTTGTCTGAGGAACAGCTGACAAAAATAACCCTAATTGTAAACTCCAGGTAGCCTGTCTTGACTGCTACTGCATCACATAAACGGTCCATTGTTTGTGTCCTTCCAAAGCATTCCTACTGAGCAATGGAAACCTGTTTTCATCTTTTTTAGGGCCTTTCCCTTATAATCCCCACAATGTGAAAAATTGGGTACAGATGTATGAGGCCACTTCGGTATTGAGAAGAAATCTTGGTACAACAAGACTAGCAATTGTGGGCTGGGGATTTAGCTCAGCGGCATAAGCGCCTGCCTGGCAAGCGTGAGGTCACAAGTTCGATCCCTGGTACCAAAAAAACAAAAAGACTAGCAATTGTTAACTTTTCACACATACTGTATTTGCATCCCACATCAAACTTCTACACCGAGATGGTATCATCTGAGTTGTTCTGTGCTGCTTTCTATTCTCTTAAATAAAGTCTCCTTCCCTTTCTTAGACCCGAAAAATCCTGTCTGCCTGCGAGAAGAACCCCACCGATGCCTGTCAGCTGAATTATGACATGCACAATCCTTTTGACATTTGTGCTGCATCTTACCGGCCCATCTACCGTGGAAAGCCAGTGGAAAAGTGTCCACTTAGTGGAGCCTGCTATTCCCCTGAGTTCAAGGGTCAGATCTGCAAGGTCACTACAGTAAGTATTGTCCTCAAGAATGCATCTGCATAGCCAGGCGTGGCACATGCCTGTAATCCCAGCACTTGAGAGCCTGAAATGGAAGGATCACTGTGAGTTTGAGGCCAGCCTGGGCTACACAGTGAGTCAAAGGCCAGCCTAAACTACATAGTGAGACCCTCTCTCAAAAAAAAAAAAAAAATATCTACAGTTAGGTGTGTGCCTGTAATCCCAGCTACTTAGGAGGCTGAGGCAGGATAGTTGCAAATTCAAAACTAGTGTAAGCAATGTAACAAGACTTTGTCTCAATAAATAAATAAATAAATAAATAAATAAATAAATAAAATAAAAAGGGCTGAAGATACAGCTCAGTGGTGGCATGCTGACTTCTTAGCATGAATTCCTGAGTTCAATCCCTAATACTAAAATTTAAAGAAAAAAAAAGAATGTATCTACTATACTGAGGGAAGGAGAAAGAGAAAGAACCACTGTGGCCCTTTCCCTTGGGGCAGTGATACTGAAAAAACTAGAGCTTCTCTCTGTTGCTCCATTTTGTTAATAACAAATGTTTATTGAGAGGCATAGGAACAAACTGTAGGGTTCTCAACCTCACAAATCTAATTTAGTCCTCTGTTTTCCTCTTCCACAGGTGACAGAGATTGGCAAAGATGTGATTGGTCTAAGGATCAGTCCTCTTCAGTTTCGCTAAGACACCCCTTGTGTGTGTAGGTCAATCATAGACTTTTCCCTCAGCGAATTATTCTGTGTAACCTCCTGACACCGACCTCCGCCCACAGCTATACAAGTGTATTGTGATTTGGCTCTCCCTAAAAATTCGTGTCTGTTTTTCTACTTCTGTGGCAACTCAGAATGTCTGGATTTGACATCTTTGCCCATGAAGACCAGTGCTCTTCTCAAGATGACGATTGTGGTCATAATTAGCCTTGCTCTTCCAGGTTAGCTCTTGCAAGGAACAAATGAAAACTTGTGATGGACATTTGTGTAGTAAATTCCTTTGGTATTTATTCTTCCCCTCCCCACCACCGTTGTTTCCTTTCTGCTAGAAAGAAACAGGACATAACAAGTAAGATGTCATGCCTTAGCCACACCAAACTCTTTACTGTCCCCCATTTTCCTCGGGCATTTAAACTCCTAGGCAATACCCTCTGCATGCCCAGAAACTTAAGGTGTGAGAAGAAATCATTTAGTTTTCCAAAATGCTTAGTACTTTTCATTGATTTGTCCTTTACAACCATTGTTGTCATACTTTGTTTCTCATACTAAATAAAGTAAATTCTCCAAGAGCTTCTTGGCTTGATTTTTATTTCCTAAACACTTTAATGTTCTTGTTCATTCCATGTAGCTGCCCCACCAAAGTAGATCTCTTTCCTTCAATATGATTAATTACCACATACCCACTATTGGGAAAAAAATTCTGTTTTTCAAAAAATAGATGTGAACTATACATTTGGCCCAGACCTAATCTGTTGTGAGAGTGGTAGGAAACAAGTCAGTACCTCTCCTATTCTGCTTTTGGCTGCCACCTTCCATCTACTGCTAATTACAGCCAGTATTCATTCATTATCTACCATATGGCTATTCCTGTTTCTTGTAATAGACAGAGATTAATTAATATATAGTACATTATATATTAGTATATAGTAGTACTTGGTGCATTATATATTTTACAGTGATTAGCAAGATAGTATTTTGCCTGCATGCTAAGAATAATTGGGTAGAATGATGTACTATGCCTTTGATTTAAAAGTGCCATATACTAATTGGTATGCCGAACTAGGCCAGGAAAGGTGCATGGTGCATAGTGGTGCACATCTGTAATCCCAGAACTTGGGAAGCTGAGGCAAAAGGATCACTGCAAGTTTGAGGCCAGCCTAAACAGTATAGCAAAACCCCATCTCAAAAAGATAGATAAAAAATTTTAAAAATATATAATTTCTACATGTGACATTCATGTTTCTAATAAATAATATATACATACAGTTCAGAAATCAACAAATATTAAAAACTCCTCTAATAAGCCATCTTAACTTACTTTTTTCATAGCTGAGACAAAATACCCAATACCCACAAGTTAAGGTTAGCTCATAGTTTGTAGAGGGTTCAAGTCCATAACCAGCTGGCTCCAAGGCAGACAGGCTCACAGGAGAAACACTCATGGTAGGCAGAAGGCAGCAAAGCAATGAGAGAGAAGGGACAAACTCTGTCCCTTATATTGCTTGCTGGCTACTACCCCTAGGGCAAGTTAGCACACACTCCCTTAATCCCAGCATTGAGCTATGAGCCAATCACAAACTAAATTCAACCACCTCCAAAACGCCTGAACCCCATGGACTACCTGAGGCTTTCAGGGGACATCCAGACACAAACCATAACACTGTCCTTCTACCACTTTGCTGAGTCACTCAGTTCTTACTGCTTTCCTCAAAGGAGGTGACCCGTCACTGGCTTCCCTGTATCCTTCCAGAAACTTTTTATGTATAGATAGGCAGATATGGAAATGTTCTTCCTCAGCTCCCTTATATACACAATTGAAAGCATGCTATTCAACATTTTGCATTTTGTATCTTGTTTTTCATTTTTTATAGAAAATGTTCTCTACATACTAGAGAGTTTAGGGGCTGGGGATTTAGCTCAGTGGCATAAGCGCCTGCCTGGCAAGTGTGAGGTTGGTGAGTTCAATCCCCGGTACCAAAAAAAAAAAAACCTTAGAGCTAAAGAGTTTAAGTTTGCAGTTCTCTGCATAGTATGTACTGTAAAATAAGTTATAAGTTGCTTCTTGATAAATATTTGAGTTACTTCCAACTTTTTACAGTTATCACCATTTTTGCAATGAATAATTTGAACATATATTGTATGGATGGAAGAATAAACTACCTGCTTCTAAGAGCATAAGCCTTCATATTTTAACATTAAGAATTTATTTTTTTTTCTGATGCAACCACTGTGGAAATTAGTGTAGCGATTTCTCAAAAAACTAGGACAATAGATGTCATTTGACCCAGCCGTTCCCCTCCTGAGTATCTTCCCAAAACAAAAGCATTATACCATGGTGACATATACACACCTATGTTTTAGTGGCACAGTTTGTAATAGCCAAATCTTGGAAACAACTCAAGTGCCCATCAACTGGTGAATGGATAAAGAAGATGTGGTTTGTTTGTTTTTCTGATACAATGGAGTACTACTCTACCATAAAGGATATACTCCAGACATTTCTAGGAAAAGGAGTGCACCTTGAGTCCATCCTCTTAAGTGAAATAAATCAATCACATGTGTGAATACCATGTTTCTCTTGTGTGAGAAACTGAAAGTATATAATGTATAATAGCCCTTGTGAAATAGGAAGAAGATGGTCAAATGAAGAAGGAACAAGGGAGAGAGAAAGAAAGGAAAGAAGGGAAAAGAAAAAAATGAGAGAAGGAAAACTTTAATTAGGAAAAAGAGGCAGGATTGAAGGGAAGGTAGGGGAATGAGGGAGAGGTTATGTACAGGCACAAATTCTCTATGATGAACTGATCATTATGTGTATCTAAAATGTACCAATAAAATCTAATTTAAAAAAAAGAAGCTGGGCGTGGGTGGCTCACACCTGTAATTCTGGCATTCCAGAGGCTAAGGCAGGAGGATCATTGCAAGTTCCAGACCAGCCTGGGCTACCAAGTGAGCTCAAGGCCAGCCTGAACTGCATAGTGAGACTGTCAAAAAGACACACACACACACACACACACACACAATATTGATTTTTTAAAATACATGATTGTGATATATTATGAATACATTCCTCATACTGAATTGGTACATACATATATTGCATCTTGATCCTTTTTATTTTCCCTTCCTGTCTGTCCTTTCTCCTATCTTTAGATGCCCTTTCTATCCACAAAAGCACTGTCTCCCTGTTTCCTGTTGCCCCTTAAACATCATCCTCAATCTTCTAAGTCTGCCTTCTTACAATTTTGTATACTACTTTGATAGCAATTATAAACATTCTGTAAACACAGACAAGTTGGTGATAAATTTTGTCAAATATAAAAACCTTAAGTTTACAAATTTAATTACAAAATTTGCATAGAAGCATAAACACAGGGATGTGAAAAAAAGTTGACAGTGGAGGAAACTATGACTATATGTGAAACACATATGGGAAATATAAGACAAGAATCTGACACTGGTCAGTAAATAGTGCAGCTGGGCATGGTGGCACATACCTGTAATCCCTGCATACAGGAGGCTGAGGCAGGAGGATCACTGTGAGTTCACACCTACCCTGTGCTACATAATGTGTTCAATGCCAGCCTTAACTATGGAACAAGACCCTATCTTTAAAAAATAGTAGAGAGCCATTAACTCCTTAAGAGAGTTATTGAAAAAATGCTGCAAAATATTTTTTCAGTGGTCTTTACTATAAAAACAGAACAGTCAAGGCATGAATAGATACTGAAATATTAAGAATATCAGCCAATGCTGGGGATTTAGCTCAGTGGTATAAGTGCCTGCTTGGCAAATGCTACATCATGAGTTTGATCCCCAGCACCAAAAAAAAAAAAAAAAAATATCAGCCAAGTGTGGTGCATGTGTGTAGTCTTCTCCCCTCAAGAGGCTGAGTCAGGAGGATCTTTATGAGTTTTGGGCCAACCTTAACTACAAAGCAAGATCCTGCTTCAAAAAAAAAATCATTAGTAAAAACTGAAAAGCAGCATCAAGTTTAATAATGTAAAGAAGCCAGAGGCTGAGGCAGAAGGAATGCAAGTTCAAAGCTTGCCTGAGCTGCATAATGAGATCATGAGTCAAGGCCAGTCTTTCAGACCCTGTCTCAAAAATAAATAAATAAATAAATAAATAGCTAAGAAAGAACCATTCTTTTTTCTGAGTCCATTTTAATTATTTTGTAGTATTTTTCTTATTAACATGCTTCTATTACCACATCAATACAAAGCAGATAGGTTAAGTTTTGTATTTTTTAACAGTTCTATTAGACATGTAAGTGGTTTGGGGTTGAACAAAAAGTTAGTTTGGAATAAATTGTTGGAAATGTTGCAGAGGGAGAGGTTATCCAGGAAATGATTCGATTATAGAAGCTTACGTTGAGAAGGACTTTATTTGGGGGGTGTTTTGTTTTTTGAGATTGGGTCTCTCTAGTCAGTTGAGGTTGGCCTTGAACTATGTATCCTTGGCTGGCCTCAAACTCACAGTGATCCTCCTGTCTCTGCCTCCCAAGTGCTAGGATTTTTGGGATTACAGGCATGCAGCACTGCGTTGGATTTGGAAATCTGATTTTATAACTCCTAGTTCAGAACACTTTCTAAAAATATAGTAGTTGTGTTTGTGAGAAAACAAAATGTTTTTTACAGGTATGGTTTTACGAGTCTGTACCCACATCTGACACTTGATGCAGTACCCCAGTGTGTGTTTAGGAGGATAAGGGTAAAAGTGATGAAGCAGGAAGCTGAGATAGGAGAATCACCATGAGTTTAAGACCAGCCTGGGCTACACAGTGAGTTCAAGGCCAGCCTAAACTAAAATTTTTTTTTCCATTTATATGGAATCTCTCTATATGCACACCCATATTTACAGCAGCACAATTTGTAATAGCTAAATCTTGGAAACAACCCAAATGCCCATCAATGGATTAATAGATAAAAAAGATGTGACTTTTACATACAATGGATACTACCCTGCCATAAAGAAGGATAAACTTGAGACATTTCTAGGTAAATGGATGCACCCTGAGACTATACTTTCAAGTGAAATAAATCAGACACATGTTTAGCTGTCACAGTGTTTCTCTTTTTTGAGAAACTGAACGCGTAAATAAGGACAAAAATGGATGACAGAAATTGGGAAGTAGGAAGAGAATGTTCAAATGAGAAGGGGAGCAAAGGAGGGGAGAAGAGGAAGAGAAGGAAGGAAAAAAGCAAAAGAAAACAAGAATACAATGAAAAACAAAGCGTTTGCAAGGATGGGTAGAAAGGTTGAAGGGGATGGCCTGAGAATGGGGAAAAAAGAATCAAAATATATTATGTACAAGAACAAATTCCCTATGATGAATGTGATCATTATGTATATCAAAAATGTACCAAGCTGAGCGCAGTGGTGCAGGCCTATAATGCCAGCAGTTGGGAGGCTGAGAAAGGAAGATCTATGCAAGTTTGAGGTCAGCTTGGGTTACACAGTGAGTTCAAGGCCAGACTGAACTACGTATCAAGACCCTGTCTAAAAAAATAAAAATTAGTAAACTAATACCAAAGAAATTAAGAAAAAATTCATGGGATTTCTCCCATGTTAAATGAGAGCATTTTATGCTTCCCTCTTTTAGGTCTCTTACCATCTACTTTTTGTGTGTGATTCTAATCACACCTTTAGTGACTGATTCTAAGTCAGTTAGTTACAGCAGGGTCTGGTCTGATCCGCTGCGCACAGCACAACATCTTAACAGAACGTGCTCTCTAAAAGCTAAAATAGATTTGGGTCTATTTTAGTTGTTACAGTCTAACACATTTTCCTTCCAAAGAAGGAAAACGTCTATAGAGTTGTCACTGCCTGAGCCTTCCCTATCTGCACTCCAGTGATGGTTGGGTTCTGTGTGAAAAGATAAATCAGGAAAGGCAGGTCGGCTCCTACTGCATTCGAATTTTCCTTTGCTCAGTCTTAAGATCTTAGGGTCACCTATTCTGTCTAATATTGAATTCTAAGTTCCTGGCCTTGAGTCCTTTAGCCTGACAATTCTGACGGAGAATAGTACATCAGCGATATTCAACTTAGATTAGGCAAAGAATTGTGTCTGGGGTCTGGGAGAGTAAGTGCCTACTAAATTTTGAGTGCCTGCTAAATTTTAAGCCCTAGCCTAGAAGATGGGAATACAGCAATGAAGATAACAGCGGAAATCCTTAGCTTTATGGTCCTTAAATTCTGTGGAGGTTGGGGAAGGCGGACAATGAACAAAATAGGTACACAGTAGGTCAGTGTTCGGTGTTAAAAGTTGGGGTGGGGATTGCAATTTTATTTAATGAGACAAAAGTAAACATTTCAGAGAAGATGACATCTGAGTGAAATATTGAAGTGAGAGGAAAAATAATGACATGCACCATAATTACCTTCTCGGTTATAAATGCATAGATTTTGGTCCTTTTTAGGCAGTTTGTCCTAATCTGGTTTATCGAAAGCTCAGGAATACATAATGGAAGAGCTGCTCCAGATAATGTGAGAAGTTGAGCGAAGACTCCAGGTCAATAATAAACCAGGCAGACAAGAAAAGTAAATTGCGCATTTTAATGGTTCCTTGCAAAAGAAAAAACAAAAACAAAACCTCCCAACGCCTTAAAGCTTACTGTCCCTTTAAAAATGGCGGCGCCCTACGAACCAAGGATTCCATTGGCTGCCCAGAGCAGGTTAGGGGGCGGGGCACTCGGCTGCTCCAGTAGTCCCGCCTGCTACGGCAAGTCGGAGGCAGCAAGATGGCTACCTCTGAGGGAGACTCTAGTGTTGCGGCCGAAGCGGACCGGGAATTGGAGGAGCTTTTGGAAAGTAAGAGCCCGTGACGGGAAAAACCCAAAGTGGGAGGATGTGAGGACCCATTCCGGGGCTTCAGTGAACCGGAGGATATTTGAGGCAGAGTGGGAGTGTCTCTTCAGTGGTTGGCAGGGGCGAAGGTCTACCTGCGACTCCATAGAAAATCTTTCGGTCACCCTGTCCTTCCTCCGCGGCAGAAGCTAGGGAACTCACCTTGGGCTCCTCAGCCGCTCAGACAGTTAATCTTTCTGCGTGAGGGAAGGAATGGTAACCGTATGATGGCGTTTCACGATTCCCCTCCAAACTCCCCTTGCTTTAAATTAGCAAATTCTCGAAGTCTAACTCTCCTTCAGGCCAGTGTCAGTGTTTAGTTAGTGGGCCGCGAAGCGAACACCCAAGGATTACTTATATTAACTCTTACGCTCTTGGGGATCGTTTAATGCCTCCTCCTGTCTTTCTTAGCACAAAAGACACTTCCCTCAGTCTTTTGTCTTTTACGAGACCCTTGTAGATGTTTCATCATGTCAATAGCAAAAGTAGACTCCTTTTCCATTATTTTGAGAAACTGAGCATGAAGAGATTTCAGGGGAATTCAGTTTACCTCCTGAAAGCCAGTGGATGTTCTTTTCTTTTTTAGCCTTGTTGTTCACACTTCAGTTGGTTTCCTGCTTAGAGTGGGGCCAGTGCCCTTTGTGTAGGCCTGGCAAGCAGAGTGTTGGTGACAACACAGGCTTTTCAGGATAGAGGTGAATTTTTTTTTAATTTTAATCTCTTGCTCAGTCACATACTTGAGGGCCGGTAGGAAAGTGAACAGAAACAGGAGTGCCAAGTGACTGAATTGGCCCAGGGTTATCTGCAGAAATGAGGCCACAGAGAGCTCAGGACTTTGATAAAGGAGAATTACTTTGTAGGGCAGTACGAGACAGTGTAATATTAGTGCCATGGAGTGTAGTATGGAGCCCTTGAGTTTGTGCTAGTTCCGGGATTAATGGAAAGCTAGATGAGACATCTTGTGCTTTTTTGCCAAAGATTAATCCCTTTTAAGGGTCTGTTGGGAGTTCAGGGAGATAAGAACATCTGTAATCTCTACTTCTACTAGATACTTTTATGAATTTTCTGGAGAATTATGAGAGATCTGGAGAGATGGTGATCTCTCTCCAGTATCTTTCTCAATCCTCTCCTTCCAACTCCTAGATGGAGACTTGTTTCACCTTAAGAGGTGGATTTCTTTTTTATCACAAAATTTAGGTAATCCTAAGGGAGGTGGGAGGTTTATGGATCAATGAGTTAGGGAGGGAGAGACTTCAAAACTTTGAAAGGTCATTCTGATGCTTTGCCTAGAAACCACCCAGCTTTGTATCCTCATCTGTTCCCAACACACACCATGTCTTTTGTCTCTGAAGGTGCCCTTGATGATTTCGATAAAGCCAAACCCTCCCCAGCACCCCCTCCTACCATCACGGCCCCCGATGCTTCAGGGCCCCAGAAGAAATCTCCAGGAGACACTGCCAAAGTATAAATACAACCCCCCTTAAGGGAGAGGGAGGGATGGGCATATAGTTCTGAGCAGAGGTGGGGCAGGCCACTATGGGCCAGAGGGGAGGTTGGGAAGGTGCCTTGGCCTCACATTGTTGAGTGTTCTTGCAGGTCTCAGTCCTTGTAAAATAAGGACATGAGGTTGAATAGAGGGATCTCAAAGAAGTTCCTAGGAAAAAGAGCAGGTTTAAAGGGGTTGAATTGATAATGCCACCTCATACCCTTTCCTCAGGGGGCAAATGCCTTTGTTGCCATCCAGATGGGAAGAGGTAGATGAATTGAGCCAATAGAGATGGATAGGAGGGATGTGCTACATATCCCAGAATATATAACTGAGGAGGCTTCTGTAGAAGCCAGGAACGGTATGGTGCCATAAGTGTTGCATTTTGCCCATGACTGCCCTACAGGATGCCTTGTTTGCCTCTCAAGAGAAGTTTTTCCAGGAACTATTCGACAGTGAGCTGGCTTCCCAAGCTACTGCAGAGTTTGAGAAGGCAATGAAGGAGTTGGCTGAAGAAGAGCCCCACCTGGTGGAGCAGTTCCAAAAGCTCTCAGAGGCTGCTGGTAGAGTGGGTGAGGAGACTCCAGTCAAAGGAAAATATCTGACACCCGGATTCTCAGTAAAGCAATTGTGATGTCACAGACATGGGGTAGGGAGAGCAGTGAGAGAAGAAACTATGGGAACCTTGTTTAATGAAAAGAGATAAGTTTGAAAGTAATAGAAAAATTGTCTAAAACTATTTTATTTTATTTTTTTATTTATTTATTTATTATTATTATTTTTTTTTTTTTGGTACCGGGGATCGAACTCACAACCCCGCACTTGCCAGGCAGGCACTTAAGCCACTGAGCTAAATCCCCGGCCCCTAAAACCATTTTAAAGGACAAAGTTATTGTAGGTGTTATTGTTAAGAATAAATTGACATACAGTCTATGTGTATTTATGAAATCACTATAAAAGTCACAGTAGAATAATCAAAGATTTGAAGTGATAGTGATTTACTAGTTGTTTCATTTCCCAGCTGATAGCTGGGTTCTTCTGTGTAAGCAGACTGTTAAAATACTAAGTGATCCTAGTTTTCATCTCCTCTAGGCAGTGATGCAACCTCCCAGCAAGAATTCACTACTTGCTTAAAAGAAACATTAAGTGGACTAGCCAAAAATGCCACTGATCTTCAGGTAAGAGGGAAGGGATCAGAGAACATAAGCAGCCCACTCTCAGACACTTCACAAGCAGTCTAAAGACAGGTGCTCTTGGGTATCTTCCTTCATCCCTGACTCATTACTTGGTTATAGGCATGTTTAGATACTCCTTTTCTACCTGAAAGGGTTGTAAGCTTCCCAAGATGGCATTGCACCTGTGTATCTCTCCCTTGTCCTGTGTAGAACTCAGGCATGTCAGATGAGGAACTGAACAAGGCCATGGAAGGTCTGGGCATGGATGAAGGGGATGGAGAAGGGAACATTCTCCCCATCATGCAGAGTATCATGCAGAACCTACTGTCCAAGGATGTACTATACCCATCATTGAAAGAGATCACAGAAAAGGTTTGTGGATTTCCATTTCTGTTTCTCTTTATGTCCCTCATAATTGTGTGGGCTACTTTACTCAGAGCCTGTAGGGAATAACTTGGGTGTACAAAAAGATTTGGGGGCTGAGGGGGGTTTGTGTCTCTGAAGAAGTAAAGCCTCCACCCCGAGGATGCTAAGGTAGAAGAGGAAATCCTTTACCACTAGTTTTCTGCAAACTGGCTCAAGATTTTTATTGTCTGATCAAACTTTTGTATTTCTGATTTCATTCATTTCTCCAATAAGGATTCACCGAGGATTTATTGGGGCATTATGTTATGTACAGTTTAAGAGTAGTTTAAATGACAGTCTCTGCTATCAAAGAATTTAAAGTTTTACTGGAGAGATAAAACAGAGGAATAGAAGCATCTTAGTGATACAAGCAACATTGGCTACAAATGAAATGAATAGAGTAGACTAGAAGTCAGCGGACCAAGGTTTGTGTGGCCTAGGTTCAACTCTCAAGCTAAGAATGGTTTTCACCTTTTTTCCCTTAGCACTAAGGATTGAACCCAGACCTTTGTACTAAACTATATCCTGGTTCCATTTATTTATTTATTTATGTGTGTATATATGTACTTATATTTATATTCATATTTATATTTATATTTTAAAGAGGATAAAACCAAACAGTATAAAACAGAATAAAGCCAGTCAAAACAAAGCAATGAAAGTGATACAGGATTTCAAAATAAGATTATAGGAAATCAACAGTGGCTCCCATAATACCTTTTTTTAATCTTCAAAACAGTTGCCCATACCATTAGACATAATAAAATCAAAACAAAACAATAAAACCAATCAAAACAAAACAAAGCAATATAGGATTTCAAAATAAGATAGTTGGAAATCAACAATGGCTACATAATACCTTTTGTTATCTTCAAAATAGTTGCCCATACCATCAGACATAATAAAATGAAAACAAAACAGAATAAAAACAAAACAGTGAAAACAATACAGGACTTCACAACAAGATAATAGGAAATTAACAATGGCTATCACCTTCCCTTTTTTGACATTTCCTCCCCTTTCACTTTTACAATATCTATTATACATTTTGGATCCCACTAACTCCTTCAGATTTTTATACTAGGGAGACAACGTGATGTTTACCCATGTAAGTCTGACTGGTTCCTTTTATTTTGAGACTGAGTCTCACTAAATCACTTGAGTTGCCCAGGCAAGGCTCAACTTTGCAGCCTTCCTGCCTCCACCTCCTAGAATGCTGGGATAATAGGCATGTACCACTATGGCTGGCTGGTGTGGACATTTTTAAAGGCTTATTAAACCAACGATAACACAGAAGAATATGTAACAAAGGCCACAAATAGCCCTCAAACCCTAAAATTAAACAAAATAAAGGGGCTCAGTATGTTGAAATAAAAAAAAAAAGTCTAAAATACCTACTACCTGGTGCTTTACAAAAATAGTCTGCCAGGGCCTGGGATTTAGTTCAGTGGCTTAAGCGCCTGCCTGGCAAGCATGAGGTCGTAAGTTTGATCCCCAGTACCAAAAAAAAAAAATAGTCTGCCAGTCTGTAGTAACCACCAATGGAAATAGAGCCAGATGATTTACTTTTAGTGATAAACTTGATTATTTAGCTTTTCATTCTCCCATGTGCCCTTTCCTGTCACTTTTTAAGGTTTGCTCCTATTTCTCTTCCGTGCCATTGTTCACTGACCTATTGTCTCTTTCTTTAGTATCCAGAATGGTTACAGAGTCACCGAGAATCTCTACCTCCAGAGCAATTTGAGAAATATCAGGAGCAGCACAACGTCATGGGCAAAATATGTGAACAGTTTGAAGCAGAGACACCCACAGATAGCGAGGCTGCTCAAAAGGCTCGTTTTGAGATGGTGCTAGATCTTATGCAGCAGGTGAGGCTTCCTTTTGCTGTCTGCTCACTGACTGTCCACTTGGGTGTTAAGTGGAGGAGGTTATCTGGGAAGGATTCTATACTGCCAAACCATTCGGATGGAGGGGAGAACACAAGAGATGCTATGTTGCATGGTCAGAAGTAATCAGATCACTAATCAGACTTTTCTTTCCTGGCCCCCGTGCTGTTTTCTGAGATTTGTTTGTTGGTTTGTTTGTTTGTTTGTTTGTTTTTCTACCTCATGTTCTTTTTTTTTCCCAGCTACAGGATTTGGGTCATCCTCCAAAAGAGCTGGCTGGAGAGATGGTGAGTATATCTTCTAGATTTTAATCTGAGCCCCTAGTTTCCAAAATTCTGTAACCTCCAGTGATTCCACATGAGGGGATAATTAATGCTGCTAGGGATGGACGTTCATAAGCTTTGACCTGATATATGTGCAGTTATCTGAGTCCCTTCATCTCTTCTCCAGCCTCCTGGCCTCAACTTTGACCTGGATGCCCTCAATCTGTCAGGCCCACCGGGTGCCAGTGGTGAACAGTGTCTGATCATGTGAATCACACAACACGTTTTCCTCCCTGAGTCCCAGCCATGGGAAACATCTGGAGTCTGCAGAACCATTGGGAACTGAGGCAGGAATATCGCCTGCAGGAGTGGTCTGCCTACTGTCCTCTGTCGTCCCATTCAAGACCGTGCCATACCAGCTGAGGCTTTTCCTCTGTCTTTCTAGGAATAGGATCTGTTCTGCAGGCCATTTGTATGAACCCTCTTCCATTGTGGTTTCTGCTACTAGCAAAAGCCCAGCTTCCTGCCAGGTGAAAGAAGGCATCCCCTTTGGGGCATGTACCTTCTTCCCTTTCCCAAAATAATGTTATATGTAGCCACACTGATGTACTTTTAAATTCCAGGGTCTTTGTGCCTTGTTTCTATTCCCACTCTTGGATTTGGGGAAGAGGGCCAGAGTCCTGGGACTATTATCGGTACTTTTCTTGGGCAGGCGTTTGGGAATGGAGAGATACTTAGCCTGGGCTGGGCTGTATGTCTGACACCATGACCTCTTGCTTTCACACAGACCATCAGAATTCTCTGAAGGGAAAGAGCTTTGGCATCTAATCACAGTAGAATCGGAATAGAAACCCGGGGGGTTTTCTTTCCTCTAGGTGCTAAGCCGTCTCTCAACTCCTTGTTCCAACTTGAGAACTCAAGTGGCTAGCCTGGTTCTTTCTATGATGTCATGTGATCTGTGTGAACCAAGCCCCTGACCTTCCTTTGCCCCCTGCCTGTCCTCTTATCTCTTCTTTTTTTTATTTATTCCAACTCTTCTGAGTCCAAGCAGTGACAAAGAAGGGCCCATTTTGTTTCCCCTCATCTAGTCCGTCCATCACTCATGGCTCATGGCCTCCCTGGCAAACACATAATTGTAGTGTCAGATCTGGCAAATGAATAGCTATTCTGCTCCTACTGTGTCTTGGCTTGAGAAATCTGATTCCCTTAGAATCCATGGTTCGGGAAGGTGCTTGGGAAAGGGGGAGGAGAGCAGCCAAGGGTCCCTTTTCCTGCAGACCCTATGGGGCAGTGTCTAATAAATAGGTGTGAGGAATATGGCCAGTTTCTCATCTAGGTCTTTTCCTAACCTTCCTCAGCTTCTGTGAGCTGCCAAGTGGAAATGTTAGGATTTGTTCTCTATAACTGCTGGGCTACTCCACCACCTTTATTCTTTTTTTTTTTTTTTTTTTTTTTTTTTTTTGGTACTGGGGATCGAACTCACGACCTTGCACTTGCCAGGCAGGCACTTAAGCCATTGAGCTAAATCCCCAGCCCCTACCACCTTTATTCTTCAGTTCAGCATACACCTCATTTGACAAAGGAGACTGGGTAGCTATCTTTCCTCATTTTTGCCTGGGTAGTTTAATCTGTAAAGCCCTTCAACTGATATTATATTTTAACTTCTTACATTATTATTAATAATATACTTTTAACATGTTTTCTAAATTATCTTTGAGCTGACCTTCCCTTTCTGAGTTTATCTATGGACCTTGGCTGTCATGTGGTGGATACTCTAGTCAGCCCAGCTGGCTCTCTGATTTACTCGGAAAATAACTCTTGCCAGAACAAATTGACATTCATCATCTGAGTCACTGTGAGTTCCTGACATGTCACTTTATTCTGGGTTAGAACTTTTTACCCCTTAAAGATCTCATACTCCATGGCATTGGAAAAGAAGGAAATGTTCCTGAGCCCACAGACTGTTGGGGAAAGTCCAGCCTCTGTAACTTATCAGAGCATGGAAGAGCCTAAGACTGAATGTGAGACTCGTCTACTCTGTGAAATGGAAAAGCACAAGCAGACTTGTGATGATGTTTATGGTGCCTGGAAGCCAAAATTCTCTTCCTAAAAGTTCCAGCCAAAAAGTGACAAGAATAGGAGGGAGGAAAAACAAAAGGACCTTGCCCTTTGAACCTTGTGCCTGTTTTGTTATGTCTGGTGGCCTGACCAGAGCTTACTCCAGGCATCTCAAAGATGCCCTACTTAGCTTTGTTTCCAAGAAACTCATTTTTATTTTTACATTGAACATGAGCAAACTGATCTCTGTTAGTTCTCTATCCCTAGCATGCTGTGTGTTTAATGCAGAGGTCCTGGGGGTTCATTCCTCAATTCCATAAAAACAAGCAAAAAAACCAATTCTTGAATTTTAGGACTTTAGAGGGATAGAGCTTGGTATCCTAGGGTAGGCCTGCTTAAACTCTGTGCGCTAAAGAACCGTTTTTGTTTTTTATTTAAAGACCTAGTCCTTCATGTATCAGTGTGTGGTCTTACTGCTCATGAGCAATGTGCAGTTTACATGAAAGTATGACAATTCCCAAACTGTCCAGATCCTGTTTAGCAGATTGAGTCCATGGTCACATATATGGATATCATAAGTGATGGTTTCTGAACACTTTGAATTCCTAATTCCTCATACCATAAATTGGTAAAACAGACAACAAAATGTTCAAAGATGGGCGCAGGTCTGCAAACCACATGAGTGATACTGCTTTGGGGCCCTCCTTACTCTCTTCGTAGATGCTAGCCAAACTGACACATTTGTATACTTGTGGTTCTCAGCCTTAGAGAATTTGTTCTGCAGCAAGAATATGTCACTAAGAATATTTCTAGCAACTTTTTATTATTGTTTTGCCCTTACTATGTAGTTCAGGCTGGCCTTGAACTCACTGTGTAGTCCAGGCTAGCAATCCTGATTCAGCCTCCCAAGTGCAAGGATTACAGACATGTACTGTCAATTTCTAGTACTTTCCTAGCCTATCTTTTCTGCAGTTTAAAAAATAACTATTACAAGCTGGGCATGGTAGTGTACACCTGAAATGCTAGTACTCTGGGAGGCTGAGGCAGGAGGATCATAAATTCGAGTCCAACCTGGGCAATTTAGGGACAAAATGTTCTGGGGATTTAGCTCAGTGTAAAGATCCTGGGTTCAATTCCCAGCATCAAAACCAAAAAAAAATTTTTTTTATATGAAAGGCTTTGGTTTAATGAAATTTTTATGCTGCTGTTCAGCTTTACAGGAAATGCCCCTTTGGTCCAAAATTTTGTATGTTAAATAATAAGTCTTTGGCTATATGAATGGTTTCATGAATTCATGTGAAGTTTAGATAATGGAGACATTTTCCTGTGACTCTGGAATATACTCTTATGGCCCTGTGAGTCCTTTATAATATGCTGCTGAGATGGCTTTAGGGAACTTGGGAAAAACAATGACACACATTAAACAAAGTAGAGATGGCAGACCATACAAAAAAGGCCACCTTCTAACCATATTACTCAGAAGGGTCTGGAAGGTGTTCTTTGTTTTTGTTTTCAATAAAAGCAATAGGAAAGGCAATCTGGAGAACTTTAGAAGTTGCTGTCTGTAGATTGAGTCTGATGGAAGATGTTTAAGAACTGGTTTTCCTAGGAGCAGTGAGATCTTAGCAGATGCCAAGGGCAACAGTTAACTCTTAGAAGCAAAGTGTGGCAGGCTCAAAGTAGACATGGCTAATTGAACATGGGTGGTGCTAGGAGCAAGATAACTGGGCAGCCAGTAAGAATTATAAGTAAGAGAGATCAAGAACTGTTGACTGAGGTCAGTAATTTAACTGAAAACACACAGTTGTCTAGTTTCTAACCTTATGATAATTCTGAGACTAGCACTTGAAAGAGTGGCATTTATTTAGTTAACACACACGAGGGAAAGAATATCCAGAAGAGTTGGGAAATGGGGATACAGAACCTGAATTGACACTAATACCAAAGTACCCTAGGCACCAAAGCAGTGCTTGCCCTCCTAACATCCCAGCTGCATTCTATGTTAGAGAATTATGGAGTTAGGTAATAAATGGAATACCAGCCTCAATCTGTCTTATACGGATCTAAACCCTATTTTGTACTTATTTCTGTTTCCAAATTTTAGCTAAGAATGAACATGTTTTACAGTTGGCAGAAAAGTCAAGTAGATGCTCTCACACTGCACCCCCACCTCTCCCAAGATAATAAAAAGTAATACTACATATGGGGGAAAGGGCAGGTACTAGTTCTACCCTTAAAGACATAAAGGATGCAAGGGTGTTGGTCTCCATCATGTCCTTGTTTAGTTTCACTTGTCTAGCCTTTGCAAAGATTTTATCATTTATGGTGGATAACAGACTACAAACTTAAGTAGTAGCCCTAGTTGCAGTGTTGTGTCAGATGTGGTTTTGTTTTGTTTTGAGATGGCCTTGGTAGGCTGGCCTTGAGCTCATGATCCTCATGCCTTTACTTTCTGCATTCTGGGATTACAGACACACACCACTGTTCTTGCTGTTAGGCATCGGTAGAACTGTGTACCCAGATGAAATCTGTGTGACCAGTTGCACATGACAACCAGCTGGTTATTGTCAGACCATCCAAGTCAAAGTTGAGCGGATGTATCAGCAATCCATCGTAGAACACAAATGGTACCTTCAGGAAGTGGTCCAAGCAAACTTAGTGGCTGAAGTAAGTCAGATTTTTTTTTTTAATCTTGTTGAGATAGGGTGTCACTCTGCAGTTCAGGCTGGCTTTGAATATACTTTGTACAGACCATGCTGGCCTTGAACTTGCAGCAATCCTCTTGCCTCAGCCTCCTGAGTGCTGGGGTTATAGAAGTGCACTGCCATGCCTAGTAAGTAAATCATCTTGATTGGAGGGTCTCAAGCCACTACCACCCTTGTGTCATCTACTTTTGTCATGTTATTTTTTTCTTAGATGATACCTATGACCACATGAGAGAATTCCTTTAGCCATTTGACAAGAGAGGAAAAAATACACCTATGCTTCATATGTGGATTGGCTTGATATACAAGCCAGGTAGGGACTCCAGCATCTCAATAACCTCACTAAAAAGTGTCCCTGAAATGATGAGGAGAAATCTGCTCAATATGTAGGACTTCAGGTAATATACATGGTCATCCCTTTTGGGAGAAAAAGTGACCTGAGATAAAGCATACATAAGGGGCTTAGAGCAACATAATAGGTAACAAGGTTTGCTGACAAGCACTTGGATAGATCTGTGAGAGGTAGTTAAGGTATTGACCAGCAAAGCCCCACATGACCAAATGAACAGGATTATTTGTTCAGTACTACAGCAGCTAGCCCAGTGCTTGCAGTGTGCTTATCAATAGAATCACCATGGTGGCAGAGACAGAAGCTCTTCGTTACCTTTATATCATGCGCTTCACTCTCACTCAAGGTTAACATAGCTACTGCTACCATAAACTGACAGATTGTCCAGTTTGTCAACAACAGAAACCAACACTGAATCCTCAGTTTAGTACTACTCAAGGAAGACAACAAGGAAGACAACTTGCCACTTGATGGGAGAACTGGTTATACTGACCTTTTTTCATTTTACAAAGGGTAAAAATGTATCCTGACTAGGACTGATGACATACTTTGCTTTGCTTGTCCTACCTATAGTACCTTAGCCACTACAGCCATCCAAGGACTCAACTCGTATGGAGTCCAGAATAACAGGTGTTCCACTAAGTGGAACAGAAAGTCCACTTAGTGGCCAATCAGATATGCCAGTGGGAAACATAATGGTGGTCATGTGAGCAGTAGGATCCAGTGATCCTACGAAATTGTTTTCCATCAGGAAGATGTTAGCCTGGTAGAGCAATGAGATGGCCTTTTGCAGGGACAGGTTTTTTGTGTTTTTTTTTGCTTTTTCCAGACAGGGTCTCACTATGTAGTTTAGGCTGGAATTGAACTTACTCAGTAGCCTTAGGTTGGCTTCGAACTTGGTGTAGTTCTACCTCAGCTTCCCAAGGGCTGGAACTACAGGCAAGTGCCACCACACCTGCTTTGCAGCTCTAAGTTTTACAGGTCTGCGGACCCTGATTCCTAGAGGGAGTATGCTTCCAACTGGCAAAACATAAGAATCTTGGGAAACTTAGTATATATGCTATCGAAGTGAGCACTTTGGGAAACTTAAAGATTAGATTACAATCTGATTACTTTGGGCCTCTAATGCCAGGAGACTTACTAGGCAAAGAAAGTAAGTTACCATAGTGTCTGGGATAACTGACTCCACATTATGACTAGGCAATGTTGCTACCTAACGGGAGCAAACTGATAAGGGATGCTTAATGTCCTTGGGATATCTTGCCCCTGTCATACTCAGCTTTGAGTGTATGAGTAAATAAATAATTATGGCCTGATGAAGGGCATGGTCACCAAGGGCTCAGAACTCTCGGGGTGAGAGTGTGGGTCAACCTATCATTTAAGCTACCTGGAAAAGCAGAAGTGGAGATGAAAACCAAAATGGGTGGTAGGGATAATGGTGAAGATTTACAGCTTCAGGACTGCCTGGGTGATGTTACCTTAATGTACAAAGCAAATTGGTCTGAGCAGAGCTAGAAGTGCATTGTAGCCCACAGTATTGGAAGCCATGATACAGCCTGCTAATAGCACATAGCTATTCTCATAGCATAGTTGTCTCTCCTGAGAACTTGCCTGTGCCAGCGAAGGTTACTTTTGAGCACTTCTGGGAAGTATGCCTTCCCAAGGGCAGCACCACAGCCAATGATAGGGTGTCAACTTCTACAAAGAAGTACATTGAATTCTCATAGGGATAGCATTATTAGTGATGATTTGCAATCAGTAATTGTGTAATCAGAACATACTTTCTTCAAGGTGAGACAAATGTGGTTCCTTTTCTGTTCCAGAGTTGCCAGTGGAGGCTAAACCTATCACCCAAACTTCTATCTTTGCCTAACTTTTCTTTTCCTCTTCTGCCTTTTTTCCCTCATCTCATCACAGATTATTGATAAACCATTTATATAAAATCCCTTTCTCAGGATCTGCTCCTAGGGAATGTAACCTAAGGCAAGTGAATAGTGATGCCAGCTAAGATAATAGAACAGTAGGAATTTGACAGAAGGTGAGTTTTTCTGGAATATTAAAGTGCCATTGGCCAAGATAAAAAGAGAACTTCCTCACCTTGCTCAAGTGCATTATGCAAAAATTGTAGCTTATATCATACTTAATGGTGAGAAAATAGATGTTTTTTTCTCCTGTAGTCAGGAACAAGACAAGAGTATCCACTCTCACTACCTCTAGTCAGTAGTATACTGAAAGTTCTAGTTAAGACAGGCAAGACAAAAAAAAAAAAAGGCAAGACAAAAGGAAGAAATGAAGATGGCTTCTGTGCTTGCTCAAGCTGGTAGCGGCCTCTTACCCAACCTGCACCAGGTACCTCATAGGAGGTGGGGCAGTGGGCATGCTCAAGACTAGCTACACATTCTTCTGCAGGAGGAAGGCTGCTACCATTGGGGACCTATGGATTCTACCCATCCTAACCCTCCCAAACTACTAATGTTCCTAGATGGAAGTATTTTATATATAAAAATTCCTAAGGAATCCATAATAAACGAGCTCAGCAGAGTTGCAAAATACACTTTAAGTATACAAAAATCAGTTGTAGTTGGACATTGTAGTGCAAGCCTGTGATCCCAGTGTCCGGATGCTGTGGCAGGGGATTGCAAATTCAAGACCAGCCTGAGCAATAAAGATAATATGTAGATAAATAAATTAACAGATCCGGGCATGGTGGCTCACGCCTGTAATCCCTACATGCGGGAGGCAGAGGCAGGAAGATGTGAGTCCTAGGCCAGCCTGGATAAATAAATAAATAAAAATTAACAAATCAATTGGATTTCTATACATTGTAATGAACAATCAAAATAATTCCATTCACCATGAATAAGAAAAAAATGGGAATAAATTTAACAGAGTGCAAAGTTTATACTGTGAAACCACAAAGCATTTTTGAAGGACATTAAAGAAGACAAGTAAATGGGAAAACCATCCACATTCGTGGATGAGAAGATTTAACCTTGTTAAGATGGTAACACTAACAATCTCCAGATTCAGTGCAGTCTCTATCAGATTACCAGGAAACTCAGATATTAATAAGCTGGTTCTAAAATTCTATACATGATTGTGGTGCATACCTGTAATCCCAGCATGTGGGAGGCTGAGGCAGGAGGATCACATCACTAGCCTGGACTAGCCTGGACTACATAGCAAGATCAACAACAAAATTCATATGACATTTCAGTGGACATGGCATAATCAAAACCATCCTGAAAAAAATACAGTTTACTTCTCAACCTCAAAACAAGACAATGTGGGTTGGCATGAGAACAGACATCAAAAACAGTGGAATAGAGTTGAGTCCAGAAATAAACTTAATTTTTGGCCAGCTGACTTTTGACAGATATACCAAGATCATTCAGTGTACCTCGAATAAGTCTTTTCTACAAGTCGTGCTAGGACAAATATCCCTATGCAAAAGAACAGTTTGATACATTTACAAAAATTAACTCAGAATGGATCAAAGACCTAAAAGAACTACAGTTTTCTTAGAAGAAAACACAGAGGGTAAAATTTTCGTGAGCTTACGTTTAGCAGAGGACTCTTAGATATGATACCAAAAGCACAAACAGCAAAAAAACAGATAAATTGGATCCTACTAAGAAACTAAAGTTTGTGCTGCAGAGGACACCATCAGGAAAGTAAAAGCTGGCCTAGTGGCATACACTTGTAATCACAGCATTTGGGAGGCTGAGCCAGGAGGATCACTGCGAGTGGAGGCTAGCCTGAACTACACAGTAAGAGCTTGTCTTGATACTGCCTCCCCGCCCCTGAAAAACAGCTTAGTGCATAAACAGAATATAATTCATACAATAGAATATCGTTGGGACCTAAGGGGACATTCTGTTAAAGCATAAATGAACTTTAAAAACTTTTAAGTGAAAGAAGCCAGTTGCAAAAGACTACATACATGATTCCATTCATGTGTAAATTTAGAATGTAAAAATATCTAAGGACAAAATGGAGAGCTGGGCATTGTGCATCCCAGTAAACCCAGCACTTAGGAGGCTGAGGCAGGAGGATCACTGCAAATTTGGGGGCAGCATAGGCTACATAGTGAAACGAGCTTTAACTACATAGCTAGAAAAAAAAAGTGTTTTTTTTTTTTTGAGACAAGGTTTCATTATGTAGCCCAAAAGACCTTGAACTCACAGTGATCCTCCTGTCTCAACTTCCCAAGTGCTGTGATTACAGGCATGTACCACAACACCCAGATTTTTTTGTTTGGTTTTATTGTTATGCTCTCGATGTCCAATCTAAAGGCATAGTTTCCTTAGGGCCTGGTGGCAGGATGGGAAGTTGTGGGTAGGTGATAGCTTAAGAGTACTTACTGGTTTTCTTTTTGAGGTAATGAAAATGTTATAAGATTGACTCTAGTAATGGTTGTACATATCTGTACATCCTGTGTGTTGCCATTGAAGTTGTGCACTTTAAGTGAATGTGTTACATAATAAAGCTGTTAAAAAAAAAACTAAGTGCCATTAACCATCAGATCTTGAGTCTATTGCTTGAAAGAGAAGCCTAGGTTAGAAATAAAAACTTAAGAATCATCATTATGAGAATGGTAGTTAAACTGGAGAATAGTTACAATCACTTTTGAGAGAACATGCAGAATGAAGGAGAGATACTAATGAAATAAATGGTCAGAGAGCTATAAATAGAACTATGGAGGGCCAGGGATTTAGCTCAGTGGCTTAAGCGCCTGCCTGGCAAGCGTGAGGTCGTGAGTTCGATCCCCGGTACCAAAGAAAAAGAACTATGGAAATATAGTGTCACAGAATCCAGTGAAATTGAATCTCACAAGAGATAATTCTCACAATGTCAAATTGAATACGAGAAGTCAAAGAGAAATTAGTGGTAATGGCAATTGATTTGGTAGTAATAGCCAGGGTGTCCACAGAGGAATGCATACAGAAACCATAACATAGAGAAGGCTTTTTTTTTTTTTTTTTTTTTTTGCCTCAGACTCACAGCGATCCTCCTGTTTCAGCCTCCAGAGTGCTGGTATTACAAGTGTGCCACCATGCCTGGCTCCTCTTTCTTGACTACTCATTTTTAATAAATTTTGCTAGGTGTTCCTTATATCTGACCTCTGCTTGTTGGAATGCCTCAGGATTAGAGGTCTCAGTCTTTAGGAACTACTTCTCTTTCCTGTTAAGTGAGCTTTCCCCATCCCATGACTATCTACTGATTCTACTGATTCATAACTTTTTTTTTTTCTGGTACCAGGGATCGAACTCACAACCTTGCACTTGCCAGGCAGGCACTTACACTGCTGAGCTAAATCGCCGGCCCTGATTCATAACTTATTGAGTTCCCAATTTATGTCTCTTCTGTGAGTTCCAGATTCATAGTTATGATTGTTTGTTTATTTATTTTGCAGGGGGCACCCGGAATCGAACTCCCGATTTTGCGCTTGCCACGCAGGCACTTGTGCCGCTAAGCTATATCCCTGGCCCTAGTTGTTTGTTTATTACTTCATTTGTAAATCTCCAATGGGATGTCTGAAATAGAACTGAATGTCCCCTCTGCCAAAAAAACAAACAAAAAACCTATTCCCCCATATGTTCTATCTCAGTACAAGACCCTGTCAACTTATTCAAGTCAACCTGAGATATTCTTATATCTCTTAGCAAGTCACTTCTGTGCCACTTTCAACATTCTGATTCTAACCACTTACTGCCACCTCCATTGTAGTACTAATCTTGCAGGTCTGCAGTAGCTTCCTAACTGGTCTTTGGGCTTTTGTTTTGCTTTCCTGTGGTAAAAGAATCAACCACAGTAAACTTCAGTTTAAATAAGATCATGTAGGACATAATGAATGAATGAGATCTTGTCACTTTTATTCAAAATCCTCTATGGCTTCCCAGCCATTCTTAGGATATAATAGTTTCTCTTTGATCTATTAGTCTGGCCTCCACTCTCCATTCTAATTTCCTAACTGCTCTTTTGCCATGTTGGTTTCCTAACTCAGTAAACACAAATTTTACGGTCTTTACCCTGCTGTTCCCTCTGACTAGAATGTACTTTCCCAAGTGTATATGGCTATACTCAAATGTCACCTCAACTAAAACCTTCCCTAAGCCCCTATATAAAAAAAAAAAAGTAACACCTTTACTCTGTTTTCTTTTACAGTTATCTTTTTGTCTTTTTTTTTTTTTTTTTTTTGTACCGAGGATTGAACTCAAGGACCTTGTACTTGCCAGGCAGGTGCTTATGCTGCTGAGCTAAATCCCCAGCCCCTACAAAGTTATCTTCATAACTTTATATTACTTCTGTGTCTCCACGGTGACTTCCAACTCCCTAGTAAGTTCCACGAATGCAAGAATATTGGTTTGTTTTATTCACTGTTGTATCCCTAGCACCTAAAACAAAGCTTCTCGTTGTAGTAAGAATTCTGTAATTCTGAGTGAATGAAAGAATGAATTAAGATAGTAGGACTGCCATTCTCTCTAGTCCTTTTCTAAATGTTCAGGTTACAAAGATAAAAAAGACATAATCCGGGCTGGGGATTTAGCTCAGTGGCTTAAGCGCCTGCCTGGCAAGCTCGAGGTCGTGAGTTCGATCCCCGGTACCAAAAAAAAAAAAAAAAAAAAAAAAAAAAAAAAAAAAAAAAAAAAAAAAAAAAAAAAAAAAAAAAAGACATAATCCCTCAAGAGCTTCTATTCTAGTAGTATAATCAGATTAAAATGCTATAGTAAAATTATGAAAAAGAGAGGTGCAAACTGAGCATTGTGTTACACACCTGTAGTCCTAGTTACTCAGGAGGCCAAGACAAAAGGATTGTTTGAGCCCAGGAGTGGGAGGCCAGGCTGGAACACAGCAAGACCATGTCTCTTAGAAAAAAAACAGAGGTAGATGATAGCAAGTGATTTCAGCATAGTTGGAGTAGTCTGTGTCTTTTTTTTTTTTTTAAGTGATGTGATTTGACTGGAGAGATCCACTTTAATAAAAATATAGCAGATGGACATTCCAAGTGAAAGGGGTAAACCTTGGGGGCTGGAATACACTTCTGTGGCCTGAATGACAACAAGGCTAGTGAGGCCAGAGCACAGCTGAGTAGAGTAAGAGAAAATAAAATCAGAAATAAATAGGAGAGCCAGGTGTGGTGCTGCCTGTAAGCCCAACACTTGGGAAGTTTAAACAAGTGGATTGCGCTGAGTTCAAGGCCAGCCAGAATTACATAGGAGAGCCTATCAAAAAAAAAACAAAAAACAAAAAAAACCAAACCCTAACAGCTGGGGATTTAGCTCAGTGGCATAAATGCCTGCATGGCAAGTGTGAAATTGTGAGTTCAATCCCAGGTACAAAACAAAACAAAACACCCTGGGCATGGTGACACACACCTGTAAACCCAGCACTCAGGAGGTTGAGGCAGGAGGATCTACAGCCTGGGCTACATAGCGAGTTCAAGACCAAGCTGACCTACATTAGGAGACCCTGTCTCAAAAAAAAAAAAAAAAAAGGCACCAGACCACGTGGGGTGTTTGGCTAAGGGGTCTTTTGATTTTCGTTATGTGATTGGAGGTTTTGCTCAGGGGAACTATGACCATACGTTTTTAAAAGTCCCTCTGGCTCTCCTGTGTTTAATTGAAGCAGGGTAGTAATGGAAGTAGAGGAACCAGCAGAGTATTTCAGCAGATATTTAATTTTGAATAATTGGATAACGGTAGAGGTGAGAAGGGTTCTTGCACCCTAGCCTTCCGGTTTAAAAAAATTCCCTAGGCAGGCAGTAATCCTCTGCAAGCTTCCTTTAGGAGTCAACACTAAGGCGAGTGTCTCCAGGAGTCGTTCTACAGAGTGTGCTGGCTTCCACACACAGTTCTAGACCGTAGGACACTTGAGGTAAGAGGATCACCAAGTGGGAGCCCAGTCTGGGCAACTAAGAAAGACCCTGTCTCAAAATTTAAAAAAGAAAAAAAGACTGGCGTTGTAGTGCAGTGCTCTCTGGGTTCATTTTGCAGCCCTGTAAGAATAAGAAAAAAAAGTTAGACTGCATCCTGGCCCGTTCCTCGAAACGTTTACCAGGCGACTTATCTTTAGAGAGCCTCTAAAGTAGCTTAATAGCACCTCCGACTTTTGAGGCCCTCTTCGAAAAAAAGTAAATGGAGGCTGTCAGTGTCAAGCGAGCTTCGATAGCATAGAAATCACTTAAGGAAACTAGTCCACAAAGGAAAAGGTTGATTTTTCAGAACACATCTGGAGAGGACTGTTTCTTCCCTACGTTCGAAAACGGTAAGACTGGAGGTGACTGGGGAATTTGTCTGCTAGCACCTTGGAAATTACGTTGGGAACTTCATAACTTTGGGAAGCCCCTAGGTCGCACGCATTTTGAGCATAAGGAGAGAAGCCAGCTCTCCTAAACACTGCAAAAATAACTTTGCTTCCGCAGTCGTGCGCACGCGCCCCTGGAGGTTTTTGCCTCTTCCGTAAGCTCCGCCTCCTACCCTCCTCTGGGGAGGGTTGGAACTGAAGGCTGGCGCGGCAGCTCTCCCCCCAGTGCTCTCCGCAGATCGTCGCAAACGGGGGCCGGAAAGCGTGGCGGCGCAGGCGCAGGCGCAGAAAGCCCAGGCGGAGGTGGTGGCGGCCGCTGGCCAGTGTAAGATGGCGGCGGCGTTGGCGGTGGCAGTGGATGGGGCGGCTGGGCCTGGAGCAGTCGGAGCAGCCGCTGGCAGAAGGATGACCCAAGGCGGGAAGCAGGCTGCTGAGTCTCGCCGGCTCCCGTGCTTGTAACTGCCCCAGCCGGACACCCCCTGACCTAACCGGTCCGTGTCTCGTTCCCGGCTCGGCCTGCCCCCCTCTCCTGGGCCGGTTCCGCTCAGGATGAGCCTTACCCACTTCCCCAGGCTCCTAGGGTCCTGCTTTTTTCCTTCCCTGCACCAAGGAGCTGCTGGGAGGGCTGGTTCTGCTTTCTGCAGTCAGCCCTGCATTGCCCCTCAAGGCCAGCCCCATAATTCGCGGGGACGTCTGGCTTCGTTGGGTGACCCATTTGTATGCCTCTGCTGCTCCCCTTCTCTTGGGGACGCGGCTGTCCCGGAGTCCCTGTCCCCGTGCAGCGTCCCATCCCCCAACCGGTTTCTGGCCCCGCACCTCAGGGAAGCGAGATGCAAAGATCCGGGAGGGGGTCGGCGGCGGCTGGTCCTCTACTGTAAAATGCTCTAAAAAGTTCGCCTCCGGCCGCTTAAGGGCGCCTTAGAACCGTCCCGTTTGGTCCCTGTTAGTTGGAAAGCATCGGTGGCTTGAATTTCTGACTCATGATTGTCGCTGGAGTCTCTGTAAACAAACCGGCGCTGCCGCTATCACGTTCTCTCCGGGATCTCCCTTCCCCCAGCGCCGCGGCTTCTTGTTGAGAGGTGATTTGGTTAGGGTTCAGTGTTGAAAAGGTTGAAGTTTTCCTTTTCAGTGACGTTTAGTTTTAGCGGAGCAGGGAGATAACTTGTTTGGCTTCTAATCCTTGTGCTGGTTCATTTTACTTACGTATGTGTGCGGATTCTCGTCCAGCAGTCAGATAAGTACCTCTGGTTTTAAATAGCTCTGAGGAGATCTAAAAAAAAAAAAAAAAAGAAGTAAACCATATTCATGAAATCTTTTGTTATGTTCCGAAGAAGAGACAGCTTTGCCTTGTAAACTTTTAACTTTTCTCAGTCCTTCAGTGACTCTCCAGACCTATTTTTTCAGGAACTCAGCCTGGTCCTACTTCAGTCATTAAAGGAGGAAAGGTGAGTGGGAGTTAAAGACAGACCCTGCCGCGATGCTCAAGTGCTGATCACTAAAGTCTTAAAATTCCTGCCAGAGTTTCCGCAAGAGTTTGGGTATTGTTCCTGGCTGTGTTCCAGCGTTGGTTAAATTGTTTGTACAGGTTTAATTGGCGGTGTTTTTACTTTTCGGTCCTAAGCTACCGCTGTGTATATTGAGTTTTGCCGAGAAGTGTGTGTCCCTCAAGTTGTTTCCTTTTTTATTTGCCATGTTTTGCCTTTATATGGGTCATGTTTCTTACATTGTTCAAAGCTGAGAATTGGCATGCCTGAATTCTGTCGTATCTTTTTTCAGATCCCATCTTTTCCCCTCTGCCGGCGTTTGTGTTGTCATCCTTAGCCCTGAGAGAATATTTAGCCGCTTGTGACTGAAAGCTGAGCTTTGATGAATGATGCTGCATTCGTTTGGTGTCCGAGTCCACTCCATCTCAGAGTTGTAACTTTATAAAACATACTGTGGAAATTTCAGTGGCAAAATTAAATAGTAGTTGCTCTTTCATAACTGGTCTAAAGAATTCTTGGTTAGCAAAAAAATCATCATGTACGTTCAGCAGGGCCAGTGCCAAAAAGGGAATAAGAACATACTTGTAGGTGTAGTTTTTGTAAGGCTGTTAGGTTTCTGGTGGCAGAGAATAGTGGTGCAGTTGAAGCTCATGAGTTGTGACAGAAGAGCTGAGAGGTTCTAGAAAATAGGCCTGGCCACTTCTTAGTATAGACTCTTCAAAGTTTGTAGTAAGAAAAGATTGAGTGGGACTCTAGTAAATTTTATTCTGCCTCATAGCTAGGTTAGAAAATGTTCATTATGGGCTGCACTGAAATTTTTAATTACGGTGTGTATGACTGGGGCTTAAATACTATAGTAAGATTTATTAGCCATGTGACATTAGGCAAGTTAAACTTTGCTGGATCTTAATTTCCACTTTTTTTTTTTTCTTTTTTGGTGGTCTTTTTAAAACAGGGTTTTCAGTTTAGTTTGGGCTGGCCTTGAGCTCAGTTTGTAGCCCTAGCTGGTCTAGAGCACTCCCCTTGCCTTAGCCTCCTGAGTGCTGGGATTATAGGCATGTGCCTGGTTTAATTTCCACGTCTTTAAAAGTGAGATAGGCCGAGGATATAGCTCAGCAGCACAGTGCCCACCTCGCAAGTCCAAGGTCCTGAGTTGGATTCCCACTACCAAAAAAAAATTGTGAGATAATACCATTACCTCCCACAGTCATTGCTGGTATTGTGTGAGGGAAGCCACATAAAGTTCTTAGATTATGCCTCATAGATGATACTCCAAATTAGTTTGTTTTCTCTATACTCATTGAATGAGTTGTGCATTATTTCTCTGCATTTTGTTTTATCACACATTTTCCTGGTTAATTTTTCAGATTCTTTTTTCCCTCCCAGATACTGGGGGTTGAACTCTTTACACACAGTTATGTTGCTATTCCATTTTCAGTTCTCATTTTCAGTCAAGTCAGTCTTGCTAAATTGCCCAGGGTGGATTTGAGCTCTCCATCCTGTTGCCTCAGAGTGCTGGAATGATAGATATATGCCACCATTCCCAACTTTTTTCATTTCCTTCCCTTCCCCAGATACTAGGGATGGACCCTAGGGCCTTTGCATTGAGCTAGATTACTAGCCCTTTTTTCTTTTTGAGTTTTGAGATGATGTCTCATTAGATTGCCTTAAAGGCTAGGTTTGAATTTGTGATCCACCTGCCTCAGCCTCCCAGAGTGTTAGGATCACAGGTGTGTACACTCGGTCCTCCAGCTTGCAGTTTGGTACCCCAGCCCCAACCCCTCATATTCATTTATTTTGTTTGTTTTTTGAGATAGGAACTTGCTATACAGTTCAGGCTGGCCTTGAACTCACTGTGATCCTCATGCCTCAGCCATCTAAGTATTGGGATTACAGTTGTGTGCCACCACCCTGGCTTCAAATTCTTTTTTATTTGTTCAGGTTAAATGTGGCCCTGTAAGTGGCTGCCCATGGTTGCCTTCTGCATATGATTTAGGACAGTCTTGGTAGGGTTCATGACAGAGAAAAGAGGGTATATTAGATGTTGGTGTACATATATTTCTATAGAGATTTTGTTTGTTTTTTTGGTATTGGGAATCGAATTCAGGACCTCACACTTGCCAGGTGGGTGCTTGTGCCACTGAGTGTACATGTATTTCTAAATGCGCTCTTAAACATCAGTGATGTTCCTTGATCAGAATTATCAGTATTGTAATTCCTTCTCCTTGTGCTGTAGTGTTATTCACTTGTACTGCAGCTACTCATGCCTTTCATTTTTGCTGTGAGGGAATACATTTTCTCTAAGACACTGAGCTGTATGGTGATCCTCATAGACAGATTATTGAAGAGCTAGATCATTTAAAAGTCTCACTTCTTTCTGAAGTAAACCAAGGTTAGGAATTCTAGGAGTTTAGGAAAAGAACAGAGTTCTTTTTTCATTTCCACATTTAAACAGAGATAAAGAATTTTAAATCTGTTGTTGGCTTTTCTTCTGCATCCTTTTAGAAGAGCCAAGAGCATATGAAAATTAAGAAAGTATTGATAACATTGCAGCGAAGAAAACTACATTTAGCCCAGTGATCATTTTAGGGCCGTCAAACTTTCATTACTGCATCTAGTATCTGTGTTGTAAGTTAAAGACCTGTGGTGGTGAAATGGGCATTTGTGTTCCATGTTTTGTTTTTTGGCTTTGTTTTGTTTTTTTGTGGGTTTTTTTCTTTCTTTCTTTCTTTCTTTTTTTTTTTTTTTTTTTTGCTACTGGGG
>PVJX010004850.1:0-90504 GCA_004027295.1 Dolichotis patagonum
GGGAAGGTCTCAACTTCCTTCTTATAATCCTCAAGTCAGGAAATCAGCCTCATCCTCTTCAAGTGACATAAAAATTCTATCAAAAGCTAGCTCCCCAGAGACACCCACTATTCACAGTCCCCTCCTCATACTCCTTAGATAGCTTTAAATCCTGGAAGACACACAAGGAGTGGAATTTCCTATTTTTTTTTTTCAAATCATAGATCATCCTGACCTTAACAGGTGTCTCAGGAGGTAAACGGAAGCACTCAAGTCCAGGTTCCATTTTCAGTAGCAGATATATAACAGTGTAAAGAAGATTTAGGTCAAATTTCAGAAGACATTGGTAGGTTTCATGACAGATTCCAAACTTTGACCCTTGCCTTTGCCCTCTCACGGTGAGATATCTGATTTGTTTTGAACACTTGTACCCTGGATAAAAAACAAAGAATGGTACAGGAGGTCAAGAGAACAGATGCAGATGAGCAAGATGCAGCAGTTAGAGAACAGAAAGGAGTCACTGGAGAGAGTTATATTGTCCCTTCAACAGAACCAAACAGGAACTGTAATTGTAGAGATGGAATAACATGAGGTCAAAAATGATAACTGCTCTTCTGGGAATAAAAAAGATGCATTAAGAAACCTGTTAATTATGGAAGAAAGAGAGCTACACAGGGCCGAGGAAATCCAATTATCTTTAATAGTCAATTTACTAATTGCAAATATAGATTCATCTTCCAAGGAGGAACAAGCACTGTGACAACATTCCATAAATCAATCAGTCTTAGATATCTGGCATAAGTTACAAAAACTTCAGATGTTCCTGAGGCATGTTCATGTATTAAACAATCTAGAACTAAATGAGACTGAAAAGAAGAAAGGCAAAGAAAAATGGCAGGCAAGAATTATGGCTGTCACAATTAGCAGTGCTTTACATACACCCAAGTCATCCAAGGGAAGACCTAAGATCAATAAAAGAAAGAGTTCCTTCTTTAAATGCAAGGAGACTGGACACGTGACATGGGACCATACTAAGCCACCACCGGGGCCCTGATCCTTGTGTCAAGTAGCCAGTATGCCTTACTCATGGCACTGGAGCACTGACTTCCACCTTATTAATGAGGCTATATTCTCACTCCATCCCCTGGTGGATGATCATAGTTCTCTACTTTGAAGAGAGAGAAATTTGTTCCCAGTCTTACTCCTTAAAGATATTTTCTTTCTTTTCTCCTCCATCCAGATTTCCAGTAGCTATTTGCCTTTTAATGGGAAAATTCTACTTCAAAAGAAAATAGCCTCGCTGGGGATTTAACTCAGTGGCTTAAGTGCTTGCCTGGTAAGCGCAAGGTGGTGAGTTCAATCCCCAGTACCAAAAAAAAAAAAAAAGAAAGAAAAGAAAATAGCCTCAGACAGTTCCCCCACAGGGCTTTAGAGATAGCCCTCTCCTTTTTGTTTGGGCACTGGGAAAGAATTTAAAGAACCTCGAGCTTCGATAGAGAAATGAACTACAGCATGTGGATGAAATTCTAAATAGTCGCAAGTATTTTCTCTAGAGCTGGTATACTTGTCACATGCCTTCTGAGCTAGTCTTTTTCATGGAAATACCTTACTTCACCAACTGTTTTAAGGATAGCTTTGCTGGGAAAATTAATTTGTATTGAAAGTTATTTGTTCTTAAGGCTTGAAAATACTTCATTCCAAGCTCTTCTGGCCTTTAGAATTTTTGTTTGACAGAGTCTGAGTGCTCAAGCCCCAGTAACTTCTCTGATCCTTCTACTGTAATATTGAAGCCAACTGAGACTCAGGACTTCTTTCCACCAAGTTGCAGCTATTCTTGGAGAGTCTGATCCAGTCTGAGTTCTTGGATTAGCAACTCTTGCTGTCCTTCTCCCTGGGTATGATGGTGGATTCAACAGACAGATTCACTAGTAGACAACTGTCCACTGAGTCAGGATTATTCCTATAAAATGAAATCAGCTAAAGTGTAAGCATCATGATACCTAAGTCCTAACTCACAGTTAAAATGCACTAAATGTAATGGATATGTCTCCTCTAATGGGGAAAAATTGCATTCAACAGTTATTTTATAGAATAAGTTATCTAAAGCCCAGGGGTTTGGGAACTAGGCAATGCCAGAGTTGGGGGAGAGAAAAAAGTTTTTCCCACTGTAAATCTTCTGCTATGCAGTAATGGGAAGGAGGAAATAAGAGGGTGCAAAGGATCTTAAAGATGGTAAGGTTATGATACAGATTTAGAAGGAAATAACAGAAAACTGGGTACAAAAACCAATAACGAGAACTGGGGATGGGAAAGGCATTTGTGACATAAATATTGAAGAATAAAAGGGAGACAAATGAAAAAAGGGATGGAAAGAAATAAATTGAGAATAAATAAGACAGATGAGAAAGAATTTAGGTAAAGTGATATGGATAAAAGTAGGAGAGATATAAAGGGACAAGCAAGAACTCCTTTCCTTTCTATAAACTATTGAAGAGAAAAATTGCAAGAGGAAGAGAAGCACTGATACAGAAACATATGCTCATAAATGATGAAAGGGTAAAATAATGGAATGAAAGTGAATGAGAAAATGTAAAAGAGTAAAACAGCAAAGAATAAAAAATTACAGCTTAAGAATAACATAATCAAATAAATAATAATAAAATTTTTTATTGTTTTATATACATGGCTCTTTTGCTCAGCTTAGGGTTAAGAAGTATAGTTCAGACCAGCATGTGTCCCTGTTCATACTGCAAGTCAAAGGTGGCGGTCTGCTTGGGATCTGCTTACAGTGAGAATACTGTGTCAGTGTGAGCTTTCAGTTCTCAGCAACTCAAATTAAACTGGCCTCTGAAGACAGGAGCTGAGTCTCTGATCCCCAGCCCCTGCCTCTCAGCAGGTCTCCTTCACCAACTGCTGTCTCCCATGACTATCCTTCCCTCATTCACTATGGGGACTTGGATGGATGCACTGTGGTTTGGTGCCAAGAAGCTGCTCTGAGACCCATGTTCAAACACTAGACCATTCCCTACAATGATGTCCCCACCAGATCTTCCTTCCTAATTATGGTTACAAACACTGTCCTGAGGTCACTCACCAAATATTGACTGCGGAAAGCTATGCTGGAAGCAGCATTCTGTATTTTCCTTGTTGGTTCCAGTTGCCTCTGATTCTTTTGGTCCTAATGCAATTCTATAGTTCCCATGAGCAAAACAGTTTTTCACTTTCCTTTCCACCTGGCAGTATCCACCCAGTGTCAGCAGCACTGCGCAGTGTCTGCTCTTCACTATGATCTGTTTCTTCTTATCACTTAATCCTATTTTCTTTCCCTCTGTTGGTTTCCTTGTGTTTCCAAGGTAGTCTCCACTCACTTGAATTCCTCTTAAAGGTATTGTTTTCTAGATTCTAACCAATTTGTCCTTGAGAACCTGAGTTGCTTGAAGTCACTATTTGACCATTTTAGGGCCCCTGCTATTGTAAATTTTGGAGGGAGGGCAAAATGAGGCAGAATTTTGATAGTAAGACCAAGATCTGAAGACAGGGTGAGGGACAAAAGACACCAAAGACCCCTGTCATTAACCTCATAGCCACTTTGAGCTTTTCTCCGTGGTCTGCTCTCACTGCCAAATGTACTTCTTACTCCTTCTTTAGTAAATGTAAAACCTTGATACCTTGTATGGTGCCTTCTCCAATTCTTTGTTCAGGACACTAAGAACATGAAAATTATCCCTAAAAAGAGTTTATGGAACTCAAGAATTCAGCAATACCTTCACAGCATTCTATAGTTAACCCAAATCTACAGGAGTATAACAGCACTAAAATAAAACCAAACTTATCACAATTGTAACTTGGAGTACATAATACTCAAGTTATCATACATGCCAGGAATAGTCCTGGGGAAGAAGTGACATTGCTATACTGATGCAGCAACTTGAAGAAAGTAACTGTTTTTAAAAAAAGAGAATTTTAGACAGCTAAAAATATTTAACCCTGGTTTTTGAGGACCCTCCACGCTGACTGCCACAATGGTTCTACCAGTCTACACTTCCACCAATAGTGAAGAATGGTTCTTTGTGCCTATGGCCCCTCCAATATTTATTATTGGTTGATTTATTGATAATAGCCCTTCTTTCCAGGGCAAGGTGGAATCTATGTGTCATTTTAATTTGCATCTCTCAAATGACCAGCAATGTGGAACAATTTTTCATATATTAATTTTCTGTTTGTATTTCTTCATCTGAGAAGTGTGCATTCATCTCAGATGCTCATTTTTGAACCGGATCTTTAAATTTGGGAGGTGTGAGTTTATTGAGTTCTTTATATGTTCTCGATAGTAATCCTTTGTCTGAGAAACAACTGGCAAACCTTTTTTCCCACATTGTGGGGTGTCTATTCAATCTGTTTCTGGTTTTCTTGCTGAGTAAAAGCTTTTTAAAAAGATGAGATCCAAGTTGCTGATTCTGAGTATCTTCCCAGAAGAACTGAAAATATCATACCAGAGTGATATATGTGCACCCATGTTTATAGCAGCACAACATGTAAACAGCTAGATCTTGGAAATAACTCAAATGTCTGTCAACTGAAGGATGGATTAAAAAAAGATGCAGTAGTTTTATACAATGGAGTATTACTCAGCCATAAAGAAGGACAGACTCACAGCTTTTACAAGTAAATAGATACAACTAGAGACCATACTCATAAGTGAAATAATTCAGGCTCACATCTATAAACATCATACTGTCTTCCTAGTGTAAGAAGATGAAAACGTAAATAAGATTCAGAATGTACAACAGATATTGTAAAATGGGAAGATGTTTCAAAAGGAAAGAGACATGGGAATGTGGGGATGGAGAAAAGAAGGGTAAAGCAATATATATATATATATATATATATATATATATATATATATACACACACACACACACACATATATATACATATATAACAGTTAAGATAGTTATACTACTAATTTCTCTTATTTCATTGAAAAGAAATATTTGTGCTAATATTGTTTGCACGATTAAATGTCAATATCTTGTACTCTGAGTAACTAATGTAAAGATGACAATACATAATGTATTACCCGTTGTTACCCTCTTATTATCATGCTTTGAATTTCTGCTTTTTCTCTTTAAAATAAAAAAAACAGTTACACTTTTGCATTTAACCTCTTGTAGTTAATAATATCAATGTATCGCTGCTCATATTAAAATGTGGCTTATACTTGATGATTGTAGCAACAAAATAAAGAGGCATCAGAAGACCAACATTAAATATTTAAAGAGCTTTTTTCAGATAAACAATTAAATTACTCATAAATGACACATTATTCTTTTCTGGCATGCATCTGATATCATCTTTTCTGCAACAGTGCTAGATATTCCACTCAACATATTACCTGTTGCATCTGACGATTTAATTCCTTCAGATGTAGTCAATTTTGGGTGAGTTTCTGGCATCTGAGGCAAGTGGATTTTAGGGGGAATAACAAAATGTTCTGGAAGGCTCAGTTCTGTTGTAAATAAGATGAACTTAGGCTTCTTCAACTTTGACATATGAAAGAGCATAAGAGCCTGAAAAGAAATGGTAAGGTTATAATGCAATTTTCATCATTTTTACTTCCAAAGTATAAAAGACAGCATTATCTCCTAGATAACACGCTTGGGAAAAATACTCATAGGACTGAATTTACTTTTGGAGACATTATTACAAAATTGGTAGAAGGCAGCACTAACACATTTCAGGGGGCTGTTGTACACAATATTGGGAGACAGGTTAATGTTTGTTGTTCTTATATTTTTATAAGAACATCTCACTTGGCTGGAGATGAAACCATTCCAGTAATGAGTAACACTGAACGACTGTTTCCCTCCTTGAGATGAAATCTGTGCTTTGTCACATTTACCCATAAAATATAGTTATTAGCAGTAGACAGAGTCTTTCTATCACTAATGTTAATTTGATGAATATAAAAACTTTAAGTTTACTTTTCTGTTCATGTCAAAAAACACTTCATATCTAGGTTTGATATTTTTAGTTTCTTCAAGCATTAGGCATAAAATGTAGGTTACGAAACAACTCCCATGCATATGCTCTTTTACACACAATATTGGCCTTTTAAAATAGGACAGTGAAGATAAACTCAGATGTTACAGTATAAATGAAGCAGGTTACAAGTGACATATTTAATTTGTGGAAAAAATGACAGAATACATATCATGCAGGAGATGCCAGTGGATAGGCAAAAACACACAGGAAAAGCTTTTCGATTTCTAACAATTCACAATCTTGACAGGAGAAAGAAGTAAACATAAAATAAATCTAATACAATGCATAATTTAGTAAATGTAATCATAATTACAAAAAATGTGCTGAGTTCTAGGGAGAAAGCTGTAGGAGAAAGGAGAAAAATAGAAAAAATATATATGTGTTTATATAGGAAAAGGATGTCACAGACAAAATCCACTCCCTTTACCATTTTTAAGTAATTATTTTCAGAAGAGTTGATAATTGAAGAAATAAATTTAAAAAGTTAAAGATAGAAGGAAGGATAGTACTAGGATAGGCTACATGTTTCAAAAGGCAACTTACTGGAAAATTTCACTGTAAAAATGTACCAATTGCTGAACATAATATGCATTCCCAAATTCACTATTATGTAAAAGCAAACATTTCAGTTAAAGCTGAAGAGATTTATCAGCTTCTTTTGCATAGTAAGAATAGTTCACATCAAGCAGTTGTCAAAGTTTTAGACTTTAATACTTTAAATTCAATCAGAATTTTATAAACTCCAAATGATCTTTAAAATATTGTAATTAATTGTTAAAAATATATGGTCAGGCTGTGTTGAATCTGGCATTGCAACAATAAATCAGTCACACAATGTGATTTATTTTCTTGTTTTATATATATATATATATAGTCAACTTTTCCAGAGTATTCTAATGTGCAGTCAGAATTAATCAGAATTGATTACCATGAATTCAGGACTATACTATAATGTGTAAAATTATGTATTCTTTCAGATTTATTATTAAGTGGTGCTAAAAAATACTACTGAAATGTCTTCCTGGGGAAAAAGAATATTCATCATTTTTTGGCAAAATATATTGCTATAATCAAGTGGTAACAACTCCATATAGCTTTAAGAGTTAGTAATTGAAATATATTATTTGCTTTCTGTTCCTACCTCAATCTTGGTTAGCCCTAGGAGGGCAACAGCCACACAGATGCTACTGCTTTCAAGAGTGCCTGTGATCAGTCTTCGCTCATACTCAATAGTGGACATTTCCCGTTGTGCTGCAAAAGCCAAGGCCTTTTCCTTCACTTCATTTGTCAGTGGCAACTTAAGGCTCACTTCTAGGGCTTAACAGAGTTCGCATTTCAAATACAAAATTGGATGATCCTTATTATCTTCTAGGGAAAGCAAAAGTATTTCTTAATACATTGATCATCTACGCCTTCCATCCAGGATGAAGATGGGAGATTTGAAATAGAAAACTGTAGTTATGGTCCTTCATTAAACAGAGTGAGAACAAATTAATATTACCCCTTTTTTAATTTTTAAAATTTAATTTCTGTGTGTGTGCGTGTGTGTTCATGTGTGTGCACACATGCATATGTCTCCCTCTGTGTGTGTGCATGCATGCGTGCGTGTGTGTGTGTGATTGGAATTGAACCTAGGACCTCTTGCATTGCTAGGCAAGCACTCTACCACTGGGCATCCCACATTCCAAAACAACCCCCCTCCATCCTTTTTTTTTTTGACTGAATTTCCCTTTGTTGTCAATGCTGGGCTTAAATGTGTGATCTCCCAGAATGCTTGGATCACAAGCTTATACATATATCCATTTGCTAGATATTTTGTATGCCAAATCTGAGTATTTATCTAAGACTTAAATGTCTTTTAAAAAAGAAACATCATTGATGTTTTCAAATGATGAAATGATGGTCTATTTCATGGATACTGACACAAAGTTAAGAGTGGTCTTCCAAAATCTAACTACATGGTATAGAAAATTGCTATGAAGATGCATGTAGGACTGACTATTAGAGGAATAGGCCCATCTTTTTACTACTATGAAATATGAAATGTTATAAAATCTACATGTACTCTACCTTCTTCTAGTGAACTGATGAAATCAATTGGACTTGAAGGCTCTGTTGATAGGAAACTGGAAGGCAAAGGAACCAAACCATTCCCTTGAAGAATATATATTAATTCTCCAACCTAAAAACAAAAATTTGAGAGCATTTAAAAACATGATACATCTTTATGCTACTGGGACAGTCTGAACAAAAGAATTGTCATGCATTTTTTAAACAACATAGCTTCTTTAGAGCTGGGTAACAGTAAGGTTCAAATATATTCATAACATGGGAGAAACTACAAGTCAGACAAGGAGATAAATTAAGACAGTCCCAGATCATCTCTATAGCTATAACTATCTGTGGGAATGTACAACCTTTAAATCATCAAAGAAGAAATAATGAAGCATGTTTCCTTCATTCTGTAACTTATTTTTGTACGGAGTGATAGCATTTTTTCAGGATGTCTGAGTCCCTAACAGTCTGTATTTTAAAGTATGGCCTTTCAAAGTGAACATGTGATGGTTTTAAAATATTTTAAAGCAAATAATTAGGTAAGAAGTACAAAGAGCTAAATAGGGTAAAAATGAAAGTGGAAAAAGCATGAGGGCATCAACATGACATAGTGACAAATCAACAGGCATAGGCATGCCTGTGTTTGATTGGCACTGTCACTTATTAGCTATTAAAACTCAAGCAAGCCAGACATAGTGGTGCACACCTATAATCCCAGCTCTCTGGGTGCTGAGGCAGGAGGATCACCATAAATTCTAGACCAGCCTGGGATACATAGTGATATTCTGTCTGAAAAATCCCAAAACAAACAAACAGCAAACACTTCAGGCCAGTTAAAATCTCTGAAGTCTCAGATTCTTCCTTGGTAAAATGAGATGACTAATACATTTATTTTAGTCAAGTAGAGTTTAAGAGAAGGATTTTGAAAGAGGGAGTTTTAAAAGACATGTACACTAAATGGATAAATCTTAGTTTCTGATTCAAACAAAGAAATTTGAAAGAATAGAAGACTAATAAACAGTCATGGGATAGGTAAGGAATTTGAGCACTACCTTGATCCTTGATGGTAATAAGAAAAATTGTACAACATTTTAAATAATGGTAGTAGTATCAAGGGCCACGTCAAAAAAGATAATCTTTGTTTAAGAGACACAGAATTGCTTATAAATAAAATTATACGATAATTGAGTTTTGCTTCATGGTAATCATTAAACTTCTTTGGATACATACTGTTAAAACTAAGTGAAGGGTACAGGGAAGGTTTATTATAAGTTTATCCCTGCAGTTTTATGTGTAGAAAACATGCCATCCTAAACTGTGATTAATTTGCATAATAATTTTGAACTGAAGGCAATTGAAAATCAAATGCAAGAACTCTTGTGCTCTACCACTTGCCTAAAAGTAAGATATTAATTTACAAAGTATTTTCCTTTTTTCTCTACCAGCAAAGTAAAAGGTTGATCAAGAAGACAATTTTAGATCTTTATCTGCCTGGGAATGACAAAATTAATCCACACAACAACGTCTCAATCATTTGATTTCACACAGTTTACCTCCTTCACAGACACAAAGTCTTTTTCCTTTGTCTGGCCAATCTTCTTAGTATTAGTATTTGGTGAAAACACTATATGAGATTTAAGCATTCCCAGGGTGTCTCCCAAGTATATATGAAATGTACACATTAATACATTTTTGTTTTTTCCTTGTTGATCTGTGCTTTGTTCAAAAAATCTGCCCTATTTAAGAAGTATGAAGAAAGAAAATTATTTTTCCTTCCCTTTTATGTATTTTACATTTTTTCATAACAAAACATTTTTAAAAATCTTTATATCTTCAGAAGTGGAAGGATTCAGTAAGGATTGCATGAGAGAACAACAGCTCTTTGGCATTTACCAGGCACTTAAGAGATCTATTTAAACCTTGACATACATATAACTCACCTAAGGACTTGGTGAAACGGTAGATCTTACTCAAAAGATCTATGGTGGGGCCAACACTTGAGAGGATAAAGGGAAATAAAGGCGGGAAAATTTTAGATATAGTGGGGAATCTTAAATCACAATGGCCTTGTGACAAGCATGCAACAACCTGAAAATGAGAATGAAGGAAACGTGGTCTAAAAGTTGACACTATTTTGAAGTGTTCCACAATCTTAAAGTAATATTGTATGCATGAGTAAAAGACTATTTTAAATATATATTTCAGTAAGCATGTCTATGCAAATGGCTTAAACTTGATGAAATGCTAAAAATATATGTTCAAAATATAATTATTTAGTCATGGTGGCACACATTTATAATCCCAGGACTCAGCAGTGTGAGGCCTTAGAGTTCAAGGGCTACCTGGACTACATACTGAGATACTATCTAAGAAAAAGAAAACATACAAATTCTCTCTTTCAGTCATATATACATATATATATATATATATATATATATATATATATATATTCTGTCAAAAATATACAAACTGTATAAAATTCATGAACTGCAAACTTACAAATAAAATTTTAAAAGTATTAAAAATATATACACACTTTAGTAAAACAAAAATAGCATGATTTTTAAATAGATTGTGTCACTTTCATATATAGAGGATCCTAAGGATGTCTTTTGTTTTCCCTTGGGATGTCTTATATCACAGAAAACCCACTAGACTGCCAGCCCTTAGAGAAGAAATTGAAAATCCAAGTTCAGCAATCTCAAAGAACAGGGATACCCAAGTAGTAGTTTGCTGTACTAATAAATATTTGGAAGCTAATGATACCATTTTGAGCACCTCTTATAATTGTAAAGTGTAAAGATAGCATATGCATTAATATCATGTTGTTTCCATAAATTTAGTATTAAAATATTTATAGAAATTTTTCTTTTCTGAAGTGTGATTACACTTTTTTGGTGAGCTATATGCATGTGTATATGTATGTGTATGTGTATGTGTGTGTGTATGTGTGCATATATATATATATATATATATGCCTACATTTGGTCTCAATTTTTTCTAATCAAAGTTTTCAGGCAATACAGGACAGCAAAAGCATAGAAGCTCAATTTACCACAGAGAAAGTAGGTGCTAGGTTGGCTTAGTGAGAAAGGTCAAGGCATGGTGGTGGGAGAAAGCTGGTATTAACAGCAAGTCACTCAACCATGAAAATGTTCCTACTTCAGCTCCTAAGTCAAAGACCCTGCTTGATGCCCTCACCTCCTTGGTACAGAGAACTTCAGCAATACCAGGCGGTTTCCTACAGTGAGAAGCCTGGACTACACAGAGCAGATGCTCACATACTGAACACCACAGTGAAGACAGAACAATGTGTCAACATCATGCTGTCTGGTTTACTGTGTGTGTAGGCTTTGTAAAGTATCTTTGTAAACTCCCAAAATATGCAAATCCATAGGAACTGAGACAAGAGTCGGCTGGGAGTACCTCTCTTGAATCTATCCTATTCCCCATTAGAGAAGACATTTCTTCTGATTTCTGTTAATTTGTAGCACAGGTTTTTTTAAGCTTTGCTAGGTTTTCAAATGAATTAAGAATTTTTAGGAACTCTGAAAGTTCCATAAAACTGTTCCTACTTTCAAACAGTTGTCATTTAAATCACTTTACTTCTTATTTGTGAGTTCAAATGTAACAACCCTAATGACAAAGATCTGGAAGGTAAATTGGAATTTCCTTGACAGAGCTGATTAAAAAAATGTTTTATTTTATTCATGGACAGTGAGCAAATAGTTCTGATTCATCATTTTCACATGTGGGTCATAATGACAAAGGATTTGTCACATATTTAATAAGAACACAAGCTAACTGGGGGGGTTGGATGTTTAATTATCTAGTTAACCGTGTAATTGCATTTTTCAATATAATTAGTAATATAATTGAATGTGTAAATTAATAGATGTATTTCTGCACATATGTAATTATAACTAATGGCAATTCTTTAAATTGGAGAATTATTTCAATATATGTCAATAAAATTCCAATATGAATTTTTTTCTTAATGTTACGTGAAAACAATAGATTCCAAATAATCAAAGATAAGTTTTAACAAACTGCAGTTTCAAATGAAGTAAAATTATATCTTGATTAATTTAGACTAAAAGTATGTAAAATATTACTATTACAATAATATCAAATAAGAAAATTAATTTTGTTGCTGTATTATCAATAGTTAATTTTAGTATTTTCTAAGGTTGCATTATAATTTAATAAAATGAGATTTTGAAGGATTTGATCAAACTACTGGTCATACTATGCTTAATAGTTTTTTCACGAATTTTATATGGAGAAGAATATAGGTAAATACTGAACTTTTTTGGGGGGGGCAGTGCTGGAGATGAAACTCAGGGCCTGTTCCATATAAGGCAATTCCTCTACCACTGACTTAGACCCTCAGAACTTGAACAATTTTAAAAGAAATAGCAAGATTGTACATTGTTACGAAAAGACGTTTTTCTTCTAATTGGTAGTTTTATATGTAAAATTAAAGTATGCTTTATATTATTTAGTAAACTATGTTATTTTAATGTGTAAATGAATCAATAGAAACCAGGAAAGTATAATAACTTTTTGTACTTGCCATTAATGCACTGCATTTGTACTAAATAGAGTGGACATAAAATTGATACATTTAGACATACATCCTAGCAATTATAAATTAGCTCCTCAGGGAAGCATGTGACAATATCTTTTTGGAAGATGTCAATGATATAAAATTTGTTGTCATCTAAGCTTATCTCTTACACCCTCCACCTCTTACTGTCTCTTTTTTTGTTGTTAATCTTGAAGAAGTCAGTTCCAAGAATTCCAGAATCACATATAAGTGATGCAAGCCACCAATTTGAGAGAGTTTGTAAGCAGATTCTTCCTCAGTTGAACCTCTGAGAAGAAACCCAACCTAGTTAATTTTTGATTGAATACTTGATAAACCATAAGCAGATTACTGTCTAGGTAAGTTTCAGACCTCTCAGCCCAATAAACCGTGAGATAATAAACATGTGTTGTTTAAAGCCATTACTGAGTGATGTGTCATTGTATAGCTAAGGATAACCAATACAGTTAGAGACACAGGAAGTTTAGGTAAGCTTATACTCTGTTCCCATGGGATTTTTCCATGCAGCCATCATATTTACTTTCCACCAAGAGAAGTATTTGGATATTCTTGAGGTTAAGTTCCTTGCCTAGCAATATAAGGACCACAGTTATCTGCATTTCCAGAGTCTCCAGTTGCCTTCAAGTTGTCTTTACTTTGATTTCATTAAGGTGAAAGTCACTGATAGAAGCAAAGATTTATGATTCTGTTCTTACCTCTTGGTTGCTCAAGATGATGGCACAATAGCGTGTGTGGACACCAAAGGGAAGATAGTAGATCTCTAGGCTTGCAGATTCATTTGCTTTCAGGGAAACAGTGTGCATGGAGCAGAAGAACTCTCTCATGAAACTGGCTGTGATTGCTAAAAATGTTCAACATAAATCTAGTTGGTATGTAATAATATTAATGCTATTAAAATAAAATAGTTGTTTAGAGAATAATTGACATTTTAGGATCTATAAAAATGTTCAAAGCACTAGAACAAAAGATTACAATTTGATGCATGCATATATATATATATATATATATATATATATAAAAATAATGAAATAGTGGGTGATCCCTGCTCACGCTTAATATAACCAAATCCATAATTATGACCTCCTAGTAAAGATGCTTAATATTATGTGGATATGGTGACACAGACATGCAATCTCTTTGCGGTGTTGAGGAAGGAGGATTGCAAGAACAAATTTAGTCTAGGAAACATGACTGTTGAGAACTTGTCTCAAAAAAGAATATAAACAGGGTTGGGGATATGGCTCAGTGTGAGGGATTTAGCTCAGTGTGAAAGCCCTGGGCTCAATACTCAGTAATATGAGAATAAAAAGTTTTTTTTATAACGAATTTCACTGCAATAGGAACTTCACCACTATTTAAAATTAGCTTTATATACTGTATATAGTATAAGAATCATTCAATGGTGTCCAATTTTTGTGGGCTTTTTAATAATTTTCCTACCCATCATTTAAACCACCCATCACTTCTAGACCTACTGTTATTTCCCAAATCAAAGCAAATCTGTGATCTTACTACATTTGTAATCTTAGTAAAATATTACATAAATAGGTTTAAATGGTTTAGTATAAGGCTATGTATCCGAATGCATCCTTCATGTGCTGGGGAAACTGAAACTAAGCCATGGAAGGAAACTTGTGGACTGAGTCCTCCAAAGGGCCACAACAGAAAAGGCAAAGTGACAACATTAGCCAGCCAACTGGCCAGCAGTCCCCAGGGCTTGGTATGTCATCTAACATCAGAATCACCCATTCTGAATATTACATACATTTTATGCCTTGCAAATAAAAATGAGATATAAAAAACTTTTATTTGAGGTACTCACAGGTTGTTATACTATCTCGAATATGGAAAGAGCCTTGAGAAGCATCGCATGCACTGCTACTTGCATCATTACTATCACAAGAAAACAAGAAAATAACACCAGTTATATAAAATTCAAAAAAATTATCTGAATTAAACCTTATATATCTTAAAAACCATGACTTCCTACAATATGACATGTAAATAGCGTTCAATGATTATGTTGTTTTAATGATTAAAAAATACAAAAACAAAAATATTGGTTATCCATATTTCCACCACTCTTTAAAATTTAGGTTAAAATGATTCCTTTTACAATAACATATTGTAGAAGAGTACATATTTGATAAAAAGTAATCCTCATCCAGAGACTTAAAATATAAATGGTCTCAGTATAGCAATAAATAAAAACTGTCTTCAAACGTGGTTCTAGAACTTGGTTTCTTAAAAAATGTTATTTCCTCTAAATTTCTCATTTTCACATTTACTTTCATCTTATAAAGGTAGAAGGAGCCTTAGGCAGTGGTTTAATCTCTGATTTCATTTTCCAAGCTGCGGCATGCCTTAACAGCCTGCACATCTTCCACTATCCATTAACACCACTTAATGATCTGCTTTTAGTATTTTTTAATATTTTGCTCAAAAAGCAGTCCATTAATAATTGTCTTCATAATTCTCACATATTTTCTGAAAATACTAAAGTTTTGTATTACTCACTTGGCCATTTATTTATACCTGAAATCGATGTTGCAAAAATATGTTCACTTTCCAGGTAAAGCTATCCTAAGAATATCTATTTTCTGGTTCTTTATGAATTAAATCATTTTTCTTTTTACCTAACATTCTTAATGTAGCATTTGGCACTTTAAACTACCTTTTTAAAGTAAATAACATTTAAAATTTTTTGTAATTTTGAGCATTTGGTAGACACTTCACGCTGCCAGAGACACAATAGTTGGATGTATGTACATTTATAAGGAGATCGTACACCGAATGAACCAAATAATAATGTGTGCATATTATTTCTCAATTTATATCATCATTGCCATCTTTTTGATAATGGAGTTCTGAGAAGAAAGCCTATTTGGTCGGAAACAAGTAATGAAAGGACCTTTTAAAGATACAGAAATTGTCTTATTCCCAAGACCTCAAGTTTGCCAGGCAGGTTTTGTGCCACTGAGCTATATCTCCAGCCCTAGAACAAGAACTTCTTAACTGCACTTGTTTCTCTTGTTTCTTTCTGGATCATGTTCTCATACTGAAATGTGTGATCATGTAGCATTTTATAATACATGTGATTTCAAAGGAAGTGATTATATATGTGTGTCTGTATATATACATGTATATATATGTATATATAGAAACATATATATACATATATATATCTGTGTGTGTCCTTCCATCATTACTACACCCCCACACACACATGCATACACAAATATCAGTGGCTTATGGAGAGATGTTTTTTATTTTAACAGGGAATATCATCATTTTTATGCCATTGAAAAGTAACTGTAGCACTACCCAAATCATTTATGAAGAAAACTTTACTATTTGTGTACATACTAGTTGGATTTGGAGGAAGAGTATCAGTTAATATAGAGTAGGTCATGTTGAAGTATGAAACAATCCCATCTTGAGTGGATATGCATGAGTTTATTTCTTGCTCACACTACATGTCCATTTTAGATGGGGGGGTACTCAGAGATCCTTGGTGAATAATTCCTGCTTATACATGTATGTCTATTATAACTGTGGTATGGAAAGATAACATGAAAAATTTCTCACTGATTCTTACAAATAACGTGCAACACTTCACATGCCATTGCCAAATAAGTCACACAGTCTCATAGATGTCAACACTGGTGGAAAAGTACAGTGACACTATCTAACTGCAAAGATGACAGGGGAACATTTGTAAAACACCTCTTAAATTTAGTTTATGGAAATTTGTTAAACTATTTCTTGTTCTCTTCTATTTTTCACCTGATTAAACTTAGAGAGTAGAGTAGGGTTTTATGGCAGATTATACTTTTTTTTAACAATTATTGAGTACTACACTAGACTTTCATTCTTTTCTTGATTAAAATGTGTTTTATTTATGCATAGAAAACTGTTCAAGAAAAACCTTAAGGAGACCTGGAAGGAAATGTGATTTACAGCATTAAGAATTTTTATGAAGACACATTTAAATGTGACAAGGTTTCATTATGCTGATGAATCCAGGTCTCACTATGCCAATAAATCCAGATCAATTAAGTATTAAATTAATTAGTACTATATTTACATAAAGCTCTCTCTCTTCATTGCCTACCTCAATAACCATTTGGACATCCCCCTTACTACAAAAATCTTAAGTTTATTTAGATATTTATGTAAAGAAAGGGGTGTTGTGTCTTTCTTTCAGCTAGATTTTGCTATTTAATTAAGATTTGGATACAGGGAGGGGTGCTTTGTGGTATTTCAAGAAAACTTCCCTATAGAAATAGTGCAGAGTCTTATCCTTGTGTTTCTTCTTTTTAAATGCCCAGAAAGTGAAATCAATGCTCAGAATTCTGTATAATTTAGTTGGCCCTTGAGGAAAGAACAGAGACTTGCCTACTAGGCAGCCTGGAAGTGTCATACGCCAATAGGTTCCCAGATGAAGAAGCTGCACCCAAATACTTCTAATAAATCTCCTTAAAGCATGGCAGTTAACTGCTTCTAATAAATCTAGCAAATCTCTTAAGAAAATAGCCTTTTAGGTGTATTTAAGACTACTTTTATCTCAACTTAACATATGGATTTGAGGCTGAGCAATCAGTCCATGCCAGGCCCCAAATACAAATCAAGAATGCATATAAACTGACTGGTCCTTTTCACTGAAAAACTGTGCTTTTACATAGACTGCCCCCGCTTTTGAATTAGGAAACAGCCTTAGAGGAAGAAAATCCCCAATTTTACAAAGTAAAGGTTCTGAGTTATTCTTTGACTTAATCTGCGGGAGCTTGACTACTAGCTTTCCCTGACTGGACACTTGATGTCTCCACCTATTTATAGCTTTTCTTTGTTCTTGCTGGGTTTTCGCTGTGTCTGAATCCAATAGAAAGGCTTCAGAGAAGAATTAAGTAAGTACCTAGGGCATTATAAATAAAAAGGAGGAGACCATGTAACCATGGCAGATATGCTTATTAAGCTGCATTTTATGTTGTGTAGGTAATTACTTTAGATGAGTACTCTCAAGGATTCCATTCTTAGAAAATTAAACTCTAATTTTGCATATACAGAGGATAGATACTTTAGTCTTCCTTCTAGCTGGATCTGGTTAACTAGTTAAAATTTCTTTTTATACATCTTCAGTGTATTTTCAATTTAATTTGCAAAGCTAACCATAAAAATGATGCCTTATTGTTTCTTTAAAGTCCATGGCTGCAATAATTCTAGATCTTTGAATTCAGTCTAATTCATCACAGAATATTATATAAGGGAAATTTTCCAAAATTTGAAATACATAATTATCATATTGTATTTCAAATGGTAAAAGTAAACTGAATTTTTCTATTACATTGATTTGATTTATTTTTGATCATAGTTACCTATATTGATTTGAGATCTGACACTAGTTTAATATGTTTTTCAAAATTAATATAAAAATGTTTCAAAGACCTTTATATAAAATCTACAAACACAATGCAACAATTTACTAAGGAAGCAAGTATCTGAAATCCAAAAGAAATTAAAATAACTATAATTCTATTATTATTATGGTATCCACAGTGTTGCCTTAGTGCTCAACACAATCATTTCATCTTTTGTTACTCACTAAAGTAAAAAAAAAATATGCAAAAATTTTGAATGTCTTAGCTAATCATTAAATCAGTTTTCAATTTAAAAAAGCCATGAAAACGCTTTTCTTAAGAAAAACTGTTGGAAGTAACCAAACGTATATATCTGAATGCTTACAATATTTCAGAGATAGACTTAAATATAAGTTGCTCTGGAGTAAAACAGATTTATTATCTTAAAATATACTTGCTTAAACTAATTTTATACTCACTTAAATCTTATTAAATGTTGAAATAAAAATATATTTATGTAAACATATTTATGAAAATATATTTTTACTTATTTTTGTTGTTACTTTTTATTTTTATGTTAAACAGAAAAAGCAAAAATAATAAAACAGTCTCCTATTGAAGGCTAGTAGGAGAGTAATAATAATATATTATGTATTGTTATATTCACAGTAGCTGCTCAGAGTACAATATGTAGTCATGAAAATTTGTTTAGAAAATTACTAGCACAAAACTTCTCCCTCAATGAACCAAGAGAAACCAGCTGTATAACAATCTTAACTGCCTTGTGTTTATACATATATTTTTTTTCTTTTCCCTTCTTTCTTTTCCCCTTTCTCTCATCACATTTTGTCTTATTTTTGAACAGTTTTTCCTTACTCAGAATATCTATTGTATATTTTGTATCTTGTTTACTCTTTTGTACTCTCACATTAGTGAGAAAATATGATGTTTACACAAATAGGCCTTGCTGATTTTACTTACGAGTTTTACCTAGAGCTGCATCCACTTGCCAATAAAAGTCTCTAGTTTATCCATCTTTTATACCTGAGTCGTACTACAGTGTATAAAATACCTCATCGTTTTCATCCATTCTTCAGTTGATGGGCATTTGGGTTGTTTCCAAGATTTATCTATTGCAAACTGTGCTACAATAAATGAATGCATGTATGTGGCTGTTATGTTTTTAATTCTACTGGGAGAATGCCTAGAAGAAGAATAGCTGGGTAGAATGGAACCTCTAACCTTAGTTTTTAAAGGAATCTCCACTTTCATTTCCACAGTGGTTGTATCAATCCACACTACCACCAACACTGGAGAAGGGTTCTTTTTTGTCTACAGCCCTGCCAGAATTAGTTACTGGTTGTTTTCTTAAAGGTAGACATTTTTTTTCTGGAATGACACAGAATCTCAGTGTTGTTTTAATTTTTACCTCTCAAATGACCGACGATATTGAATATTTTTTACATATTATTTGCCTTTTGTATTTATTCATCTGAGAAATATGTATTCATCTCAGATGCCCATTTTTGGAATGGGTCTTTGAATTTAGGGGGTCTGATTTTTTGAATTCTTTATATGTTTTAGATGGAAGTCATTTGTCTGAGGGACAACTAGCTATAATATTTTTCCCATTCTGTGGATTGTCTTTTCACTTTGTTGGTGATTTCTTTTGTTCTGAAAAAACATTTTTTAATACGATGTGACCCCATTTGTTGATTTTTTGTTGTGTTTTCCTTGTGGTTAGATTTTTGTTCAAGGAGTGTCTGCTTATACCTAAGTATAAAAGATTTCTACCTATTTTCTCTACAGCTATATTTAGTGTTCCTGTTATAGATCTTTGATCCATTTTGACCTTAATTTATTGCATGATGATAGACATTAGTGTATGTGTAGTTGTGTTTGCATCTACTAATTTGTTCCACTGATCATCAGGTGTACGTTTTGTTTTGTTTTGCCAATACCAGGTTGATTTTATCACAGTCTCTATGTAGTATAATTTTAAATCAGGGATTGTGATGCCGCCTGACTTGCCTTGGTTGGACTAAATTGCCTTTGCTATTGTAGTAGGTCTTTTCCAGTCCCAAATGAATTTTAGGAATATTTTTTCTACATCTGTGAATTATCTTAATGGTAATTTGATTGGGATTGCATTAAATTTGTACAGCAGATTTGGGAGTAGGATTATTTTCATTATGTTGGTTCTTCCTATCCATGAGCAAGCAGTATATTTGCATTTTCTTCTCCTCTTTCAAAGTATTGTATTTTTAAATATATAGATCTTTTACTCCATTTGTTAGATTGAGTCCTAAATATTTCAATTTTTTGGAATGCTATTATAAAGTAAGTAGTTTCCCAGATTTCTGTCTCAGTGAGTTTGTTTCTTGTGTACAGGAATGCTATTGATTTTTGTGTTGAACTTTTTAGTTCAGCTGCACGACTGAATTTGATTATTACTTCTAGAAGCCTTTTGGTGGAGATTTTGGTTTCTTCTATATAGAGTACCATGTCATCTGCAAATAATGATAATTTAACTTCTTCTTTTCCTATCCTTATTCCTTTTATCTCTTTCTCTTGTCCAATTTAGCTGACTAGTGTTTCCAGAACTCTATTGATTAGGAGACTTGATAGTTGACATCATTGGCTTATTCCTGATTTTAAAATGAAAGCTTTCAAAGTTTGACCATTTAATATAATGTTGGCTGTTGGTTAGTCATAGATGGCTTTTTATCAGGTTAAGTTAAAACCCTCTATACCAATTTTCTGAGGGATTTTTATCACGCATTGGTTTTGGACTTTGTCAAATGCTTTTTCTTCACCTACTGATATGATCATGTGATTTTTGTTTTTGTTCTGTTAATATGGTATATTATGTTTATTTGTAAATGTCCACTCATCCCTGCATTCCTGGTATGAATTCAACTTCATCATGATGTATAATCTTCTTCATAATTTGCTGCATTCTGTTTGTCAGTATCTCATTGAAGATTATTGCATCTGTGTTCATTATGGAGACTGGTCTGTAGTTTGCTCTTTCATTAGGTTTGTTCTTCAGTTTTGGAATTAATACTTGCCTCCAGAAATGATTTTGTAACTATTGATTCCCTTTTAATTTCCTTAAAGAGTTTTAGCATTAGTGGCCTTAGTTCTTCTCTTAATTTCTTATATAAGTGAACATTGAATCTGTCAGGGCCTGGAATTATTGTTTGGTAAATTTTTAATTATATTTTCAATTTCATTGGCTGATATTTGGTTATTTAGAATTTTTATACTTCTAGATTTAGTTTTAGAAATTGAATTGTGTCTAGGAATCTGTCCATTCTTCTGTGCTACTCATCTTAATAGAATATACATTAATGTAGTAGAAATGCATTCATGTAATAAAATATGCTTATTTAAATTTAGTGGTTTAAGATGACTTTAACACTGACAATTCCTATACTATCCAAATTGACAAATTCTTCTCTCTTGATGTTTTTGTATCTAACAGATGACATTGATACTATCAAATATAACAAAGATTTAAAAACAGCAATAAAGTATAAAAAAACAGTTATAGTTAATATATATGCATTTCACTAATAGTGACCTGTATTATTTTTCTCTATCTTTATCTTTTTTAACTTTTTTTTTAATTTTTATTTTTTTCCTGGCATAGAATCTTACTATACAGTCCAGGATTTTCTTCTACTCAATATGTAGCCAAGGCTAGCTTTCAACTCCTGATTTTCCTGCCTCAGTGTGAACTAGCTCAGATGTCTAGTTAACATTATTTTAAGTGTATATCACTTTAACCATTAATTCTACAAATACAAAAATAATATATATTACTAGAATAGTACCCCTTTGTTCATAAATTAAAATATCATTCTAAAGGAAATGTATACCTCATAAAGTGATTGGAATAAAGTTAAGCTAAAATGATTCTCACTGCCCATGAATTCTATTTCCAAAATCTCTATTATTTATTTATAATCTTGAAACCAATACTCAAGATACTGTGACAGTGTTCAAGAATGTAGGCAGAGTGATGTCAAATAGAATTTGTTCTGATTGCTCCAGGTCACAGCTAATGTCAAATTCTGTGACCACCTGAAGTGAATTGGAATTCCTTCTTTGGAAGCAATTAGTGGGCAGGCCTCAGTGAAGCCATTAAACACTTTTGACTTTCATTTTCCTTTTTTAAAACACAAAAAGTAGCATCTACCATGATGAGTTTTCTGTAGGATTTTTGATTATCTATTTAAAAGTATTATTTTTATCACTATTTGCAGATGAAATGATACTTTATATAGATTACTCAAAACACTCAATTAAAAGACTGCTAGAGGTAATAAATTCAGCAGTGTAGCTGGCTACAAAGCCAGTGCTCAAAAATAAATAGCATTCCTGTACACAAACAAGAAGCTCATCGAGAGAGAAATTATGGAAATATTGCCCTTCACAATAACATCTAAAAAAGTGAAATACTTAGGAATCAACCTAACTAAGAATGTAAAAGACCTATATGCTGAAAATTATACTATGCTTAAAAAGGAGATTGAAGAGATATTAGAAAATGGAAGGATGTTTCTTGCTCTTGGCTAGGAAGAACCAATATTGTGAAAATGGCCATACTCCAAAAACTGTTATATGGATTTAACGCAATCCCAAACAAAATACCACTGACATATCTCACAGATCTAGAGAAAACACTCCTAATATTCATTTGGAAACAGAAGAAACCTAGAATAGCAAAGGCGATTCTGGGCAATAAAGGCAAGGCAGGAGCCATCTCAATTCCTGACTTGAAACCGTACTACAAAGCCACAGTGATAACATCAGCATAGCACTGGCAAAAAATAGACCTGAGGATCAGTGGAACAGATTAGAAGATGCAAGTACTATTACAAAGACACTCAGCCACCTGATAGTAGACAAAGGGGCTAAACATGTTCACAGGAAGAAGGCTAGCCTCTTTAATTAATGGTGTTGGAAAAATTGGCTCTCCACATGCAGAAGACTGAAACTAGATCCATGTCTATCATCATGCACAAACCTAAAGTCTAAGTGGATCAAAGACCTAAACATTAAAACAGAATAACTAAATCTACTGGAAGATAAGGTAGGTAGAAATCTTGGAGACATAGAGGTAGGCAGAGAATTCATGAACAAAATGCAAACTGCACAGGAAACACTTCAGAGAATCAACAACTGGGATCTCATATTATTGAAACAATTCTGCACTTCAAAAGAAATCACCAACAGAGTGCAAAAAAACCCCACAGAATGGGAAAGAATTTTAGCCAGCAACCCCTCAGACAAAGGACTTATAGCAAGAACATATAAAGAATTGAAAAACATCAAGATGCCCAAATTCAAAGACCTCTCCAAAAATGGGCATCTAAGATGAACCCACAGTTCTCAGATAAAGATATAAAAATGGCAAGTAAATACATGAAGGAATGTTCACCATCACTGGTCATTCCTGAAATGCAAATTAAAACAACATTGAGATATCATCTCACGCTGGAAAGAATAACTGCCATCAAGAAATCAACTGATAACAAATGTTGGCGAGGCTGCGGGGAAAAAGGAACACTGCTTCACTGTTGGTGGGAGTGTAGACTGGTGCAACCACTATGGAAATCAGTATGGGAGAACTCTCAGACAACTAGGATTGCAAGCTCCATTCAACCCAGCTATTCCCCTCCTGGGCATTTTTCCCAGAAAAACTGAAAGGTTCATATCACAGTGATATATGTGCACCCATGTTTATAGAAGCACAATTTGTAATAATGAAATCTTGGAAACAACCAAGATGCCCATCAATTGCAGAGTGGATGAAAAAGTTGTGGTATTTTTATACAATGGAATATTACTCAGCTATGAAAACGGATGATCTTGAGGCCTTCAAATGGAAATGGAGACAACTTGAGACTATCCTCATTAGTGAAATAAGTAAGAATCATATTTATAAATAGCACATTGTGTCTCTAGTGTAAAAAGTAATAAGAACTGTAGGAGTAATATAACCCAAAATGCTTAATTGTTACTGTAATACAGAGAGGAAAAGAAAGTGCTCTAAAGGATATAACTGCATGTATGTTTAAGTGTGTAAGATAGATGACCATATTACTGTTTTTGTTCAATTGTTGAGCAGAGCTGTTAACAGTCTCACTGCTTGAATGTCTATTTGTATGCTTTAATTTTGTAACTTGAACAACTATTTCCAAGATTACAGTATGTAACTTATCAAGTAGTGATTTCTTAGTGTTTTTTTTTTGTTCTTTTCTTTTTTCTATTGGAATTCTGTATTGTTGCTACCTTTTTTTCTGTTTTGCTTTGTTGTTTTTTTTCTCTCTTTAAATGAAATTTAAAAAAATAAAATAAAAGTAATATTTCACTAATAAGCAATGTTTCAGTATTCGCATTGAATGGTTGCAGCAATTTTACAGTCTATAATTACTGTTACTAATGACAATTGATTTTCATTATTATAGTCATTAAATGCATACACAATCCAATGTATATGTATTTTAACATGTATTTATGTATTTTTCATATACACAAAACTAGAAATTCTTAAATATATATTTAAATAAGAACATAAATAATGTAAATTAAAATTTACAAATGAATGGATAATACTGCACAATTATATACAAGCTTCCTACGCAATAATTTCATAAAATTTTTCCTTAGAAATGCATACATATAAAATATACAGATATTTACTCATCATGCAAATGTTGATTGTGGCCAGTCACTTGTGATGGCAAATGGATAAATGTTGTAGATTCCACCAAAATGACACTGAAATAAATTTTAAAAAGAAATATTTTCAATTATACTACAGCAAAACTTAAATGGCCATACTATATGCTTCTTTTACTTTTTCTATAATATAATTAGAATCAGGATAGTTTTGTCTCTAGTTTCAGCTTTAAAAAAGCCCAGATAGAATAGTTAAAATTCTTGACATAGACATAAGCATTTTCTGAAAAGAAACTCAATTGTGTAAGAAGTAACACCAACAACCAACACATGGTAGTAAAATGTTTCTGTGCTACAGAAAAAACAAAAAATAGATGAAGAAATAACCTAAATAATATAATGTTTCTATGTGCAACATTAGGCATAAGAATTACTTTGTTCTTGAATATAGACATAATCTTTCATGGTCATGTCAAGTTAATCCTCACTAAATATTATTTTTGCAGATTTGGAACACAGCTTTCTGCTAGAATATTAATTGGCTACATTTTAAAACTGTAACCACATAGTTAATTATATTTATCCCTTTCTTCTTCATTCCTGCAAGTAACTTCTTAAACCAACTCACCCATCTGCATCATTTTCAGAAATATAAATAAAATCACCAACTGATAACCCTTGATTTCATTTGTTATTTTATCTTTTTTCTTCCTCCCTTCTTCCTGAACTACTTTTTTTCTTTCCCTCTTCAATTCTCCTCTCCTTATCCTCTACACCCCAGCCAACTTGTCATTGGTACTAATTTGTTATTTTTCTGGGTTACTGAAAAAAATGTGAAATTGTTAAAATAAGTTTCAAAGTATATCACTGATACACAGTTGGTTCCATAGATGCTGATATAACCTCTAGTTATTTTCCAATTGTAACACAACAACCAGGATTCACATTATTGCATTGAGTAGGTTGAATAGCTGCATAATCATCAAAACATAATAAAAGCCAAGGTCACATTACAGGGAGGCTACACTAACTAAAGAAATTTCCACAGTAGCAACAGAGGTTTTTCTACTTTGATCTTCACTGCACAGCACAAATTCAATTGAAAGTGAGAAAATATCAGATCAAGTTGCCTCCAAAAATCTCTTAATGCCCCAAACACTGACTTTACAGGCACTGCAGGACATGATGTTTTATACAAAGAATTAGCAAACCAAATGCTAAAATGATTGAAGATATTGAAAAGGAAACTAATAAGCAAACCCATAAGATGTTCATTGAACTTGTAGATAATATAAACAAGCATAACGAATCCAATTAAAAAGATTTAACAGGATTAAGAAGAAACAATCAAAAAGCTGATGAAATTTGAGAATACAACGTATGAATGACTGCTTATATGAAGAATGCTTATATGACAATATGAAAAGCAATCAAGGCCATCAGAGCATGAGTGGGCAGAAGCAGCCAACTCAGCCCCTTCAAGCACTCCAGCTGTCATTGAGACTCTCCCTTAGGAAACAAGCTAGGAAAAGTGGGGAGAAGCAGCCAGCCCAGCCCCTGCATGCACACCACCTGCCATCAAGATTCTTCTAAGGGTAGCCAGTGTAAGCCAGGAGAGCCAGCCAGTCATGCCTTGAAGAAGCCATGAGTGTCCACAGAAGCCTTCCAAGCACCCCAATGCCTCCTGGGGAACATGGATAGGAGAAACTAGGTGGCTAATTCATCCCCCCACACTGTGGACAGGTCACCAACATGGGAAGTGCTTGGAAGCTCACAACCTGCTTGTCTGTAGGAACCCAGGAAAATGTCATGACAAAGGAACAAAAGGTGATCTTATCTCCAGCCCAAAGAGATCAAGTCCAGGAGACATAGACATAAAGTGGAAATTGCACACTTGAAATTTCTGTCATGATGCCAACTGAAGTAAAGAAACTACTTCATGAGGCTGTAGAAGAAATCAGACCAGAAATAATAACTCATATAATAGAAGAAGTGACAAATGTAATAAAATGGTACTGAGTGTATCTAAAGAAGACATAGAAAAAAGGCACATAGGAGAATGAGAGAAACTTTGACTGACCAATATAGAGAAGAATTGGAATGCAGTAAACATACACAAAGCAATATCCAAGAAATTAAAAATTCCATTGAAAGTTGGCAAAACCACTTGAAAGAAACTGAAGATAGACATTCAAACCTTGAAGACAGGATGGTAGCTAGTGATTGCAACAGGAAAGATCTCTTAAAAATAACAAGGAAACAGGAAATTACTATTCAGTGGCTACAAGATGACACAAAAAATAATTTAAGAATGATAGGAGTCAGCAAAAAAGCAAGAGTCAACACAAACGACATAAAGAAATTATTTACAGAAGCAAGAGCTGAGAACTTTCCAAGTACAGGAAAGGACCTGACATATAGATAAATGAGGCATACAGATTACAACTATCCATAACCAAAATAAATCTACACCCACACGTACAATTATCAAGATCCTAGAATTCAGTGCAAGAACATAATAATGATAAAGTTGTTAGAGAAATGAAATAGATCACCTATAAATGAAAATCCATCAGAATCATGACAGATTTCTCAACACAAGCTATCAAGTCAAGAAGAGCTTAGAGTGAGGTATTTCAATTCCTGAAAGTAAACAACTTCAAATTCATATTCATGTATTCTGCAAAACTATCTTTCAAAATTGATGTAGAAATATGATACTTTCATGACAAAGAACAACTGAAGAAATTCATAATCACCAAATCAACCCACACGAAGAGTACTGAAGGATATTCTAGAGAGAAATAAAAATGACCATGTTCTTAGGAACAGCAACAAATTGGGATCACTGAACAGTGCAGACAATTGAATGGAGGGAGCCAATGGCAAGAAAAAAGCATGACAGAAATGAACCAGTGAATGTTGGCTGTTACCATTAATGTAGATGGCCTCAATTTACCAATAAATAGAAACAGAGTGGATCAAAAAACAAGATCCATCAGTATGCGGTATACAAGAAACACATTAACTTGAAAGGAAATTCATAGGTTGAAAGTCAAAGGAGAGAAAAAAATGTTCCATGCAACAGGGAACCAGAGAAAAGCAGGGATAGCTTTAGCTTACCCATTAACTACAGAATTGTTAAGGAAAATATAATATTTTATGTTAGTGGAAATCTATTCAACTACAAAGAGGAATATTCGTGGAACTCTTGTAGTTAAAAGGATGCAACTTGTGACTATGCTCTTGGGTGAAATGGTTCAGAATTACATAGGTGAGCCCTGGGTTGTCTCCCCACTATAAAATCTGAAGGAGTTACTGAGATTCAAAATGTACAGTGGGTATTGTCAAAGTGAAAGTGGAGGAAACGTCTGAAAAGGGAAGGTGGTAGCAGCTGTTAATTCCCTATTATTTCATTTTAAATTCTTGCATAATTTTAAGGCTTTTTATTGGTCTTATTTTGCTTGGTTTGATTTCATTATATCTGATGGCATGCCTAGCTATTTTGAAGATAACAAGATATATTATGGTAGCCATTGTTGATTTCCTTTTATCTTGTTTTGAAATCCTGTATCACATTCATATTTTTGTTTTAATTAGTTTTATTATGTTATGTTTTATTTGACTTTATTAAGTCTGATGCAATGGACAGCTATTTTGAAGATAATAAGAGGCATTATGGCAGTCACTGTTGATTTCCTTTCATCTTGTTTTGAAATCCTGTATCACTTTCAATGTCTTGATTTTATTGGTTTTCTTCAATTCTATTTGCTTTGATTTTAATATGTCTGATGGTATGGACAGCTATTTTGAAAATAAAAAGAGGCATTATGGCAACCATTGTTGATTTCCTATTATCTTGTTCTGAAATTTAGTATCACTTTCACTGTTTTGTTTTGATTGGTTTTATCCTGTTTAATTTTGTTTGGTTTTATTCTCTTCAAAATAAAGAAAAGAAAATACATAAAGTAGAAATCCAGGATACAAAAAATTCAAATGTAACTAGAGTCAATAAAAATGACCAATCTGAAGGTAATTGTGAGAACTTGATGGCAAGGTTGATATAGTTGATCATATACTCAGTATTATCCCAAAGAAAACAAAACAAAGCAAACAAACAAACATGTGGTGAATCATAGTAGCTGGATTCAACATGCTAGATGAATGCAAAAGAAAAACAATGTATTATATGAGTTAGGCAGAGACTAGAATAGGACATCAAAGGTTTAAAATGTATTCACCAAAATCATAGCAGAACATTTTCCAATTTTGCAAGTCTAAGGAAAAAATTCAATATGCAGGTAAATGAATATGCAGGTAAATGAATAAATATGCAGGTAAATATAGCACCCTAAATAGCAATGATCAGTCAGAAAAGAAACTCAGCGGGACACATCATAGAAAAACATCACAGAAATTCAGCACAGAGAGAATACTGAAAGCTATTAGAGAAAAAAAAAATATTTCAAGCCACTTACGAAGGCAAGTGTATCAGAGTAACAACAGAATTGTCAGCAGAAACTTTAAAGGCCAGGAGAACTTGGAGTGAAGCACAGGGCTAAATGAAAAGAACTGTCAAATGAAGTTTTTGTTTCCTGCAAGATTATCCCTCAAAACAGATGAATAGAAATCTTTTGCAACAAAAAGAACTTAAAGAAATGCATGAGCAACAAACCTACACTGAAGGAAATACTTAACAGATTCCTGAACAGACTAACAACATCATAAAATCAACCAACGAAAAGAATACATCAAACTTGAACAGTAGTTAAACAAATGGAATAAAACAAAATTTTAAGTGCAGGAAAATAATTCAATGACAAGTTTCAATAAATAACTTTCCATAATAATACTCAAAATCAATAATCTTAACTCCACAATCAAAAGAATGATTAGCAGATTAAATCAAGATCAAACCTCAACATATGTTACATGAAAGAGGTATACCTCATCCACAAAGTAAAATATAGCTTGAAACTAAAAAGCTGGAAAGTCACACTTCATGTAACTAAAATGTAAAGGGAAGTAGGGCCAGCTAGCCTATTTTTAGAAAATGGGACCTTCAATTTAAAACTGTTCAAAAGAGAGCAAGACGGTCACTACATCCTGGTAAAATGAACAATTTAACAGGGAGAGATGAAAATTGTTAGTTGGAACATTAAATTTTGTAAAAGGAAAATATCATGTATTAAGCTCTGGCCAAAACTTTGTCTGGAGATTATCTATGCCCTTAAACTTTGTGTGAGAATGAGATTAAGAGTGATAAACTAATGTGGCAAAGGAAATTTAAAGGCAGCTCATTATTCTTGCTGAGGCATGGGTAGTTCTTTCCACTTTTAGCCACTTTTACAGTGAGAATCAGGGATAATCAGCAGCATTAGAAGTGAGAAGTTTGCAGGTAATGGTTTTATGGGTATGTTGAATGCAAGAGCTGTGGGATCATGGAGGTTTCCATATAGATTTTAGTAGAAGGCCTGGGAGCCAAGGCATTGTACCCCTGAAAGGGTAGAATATGAAGGTGAGATCACAGGAACTTAAGAGATGACAGAAACAAGGAACATCTGCTAAGTAAAGTTGCACGCAGTGAATGAATTTACTCCAAGATAGAGGCCATGAAGACTTCAAATGGTAATCCCATAGGGTTGGGGCAACATAAGGCTTTGCAGCTCATGCCTCACCACAAGTTGCCCCAGGTGTTATATGTGGAATTACAGAGTTTAATGTTTTTCCTGCTTTGTTCCAATATTACTTTGGTCCTACTTTCCCATTCTTTCTATCCACCTATTTCTTCTATTTGGAAATGGGGTGTCTACCCTGTATCTTTATAAGCTCACAGTGTTTAACTTTCTTTTTGAGAATTACAGGGACTCAGTGCTAAAAGTTTGCTTGAGTGTCAGAGGAGAATTTGGACTTCAATGCTGCAATTATTAAGATTATGGTACTTTTTAAAGGCATAAAGAGACGAGAATGAACGTTTTGGGGGTGAGGGACAGAATGGTACTGTTTAGCCTAGAATGTTCCTCAAAAGACTCACATACTCAGAGGCTGGACTTTTGGGAAGTGATTGGACCATGGCAGCAGTGCAAGTCACTTGCTGTTAGGAAGTGGGTCTCAGTGGACCGATCTTGGAAGAATATAACTACCTCCTCTGAAACTCTATTCCATCTCTGCTTTCAGACTGCCACAAGATGAATAGTTGTCCTCTGCTCAGATCTTTCACCATACTGTACTTGCTTTCAAGCCAGTTCAAAAAGACTGAAACTGTGACTCAAATTAAAACTCTCCTCCTTTAAATTATAGTTATTGGGTGTTTGTTCTCAGCAACAAAAAAGTGACTAAGACAAAGAAATTCCAAATAAATAACTTAGTGGTACATCTCAGGGTCTTAGGAAATGAAGGTAAATCTAGATTTCAAACCTGTAGAAGAAAAACAATTATAGAAATCACAGTCAAAATTATTGACATTGAGACAAAGAAATACAAATATTAATGAATAAATGACTCAATTTTTTGTAATACATTTAGCCAAACTTGCCAAAAGAAAGAGGGAAAGGAATCATATAAATTCAATTGGAGTTGAAAAAGATGAAATCACTATGCATACCACCACAAACAACAATCAACAGGATTTTAAAAAATTGTTTCTAAGCTTTTATTTCAATAAATGGATAAATTCTTAGAGACATATGAATTACCACAACAGGACCAAAAAGATGTAAAAGCTCTGAATAGACCAATAAGAATCAATGAAATTGAGGCAGTAATAATACCAGAAACAGACTCATCACTGAATTTTAGCAGAACTTTAGGGAAAAAATATCTCAAATATCCTCAAAGTCTTTATTAAATTATAAGAGAGGAACACGGAAAAATTCACTAAGTGAAGCAAGCATTATTCTGACACAAAAACTACCAAAAACTCAGTATGTACAGAAAACTATAGGTTAATTTCCTTAATGAACATCGATGAAAATGTCCTCAGCAATATACTTGCAAACAGAGTGTAACAAATCATTAAAAATATCATGCATCATGATAAAGTTAGCTGCACCCCAGGAGTTCGAAAATGGTTCAACATATGTAAACAATAATTAAAGTATACCACATAATCAGTAAGTATAAAACTTATATGATGATTTCAACAAATGTAGAACAAGCCTTTAATTTAATCTGTCATTCATTTATAATAAAATGATTGCAGAAAATGAGTACAGAGCAATCTTATCTTAAATTGGTAAGTTATTTATGATGATCTCACAGCTAACAGTATACTACCCACAGAAAAACAGAAATAATTTCCTATAAAGTGTGGAATAAGATAAGGATGTGTACTCTCAACACTCCTGCTCAATATAGTGCTTGCCAAAACAATAAGGAAAGAGAAAGAAATAAAAAGGATATGAAGAAGTAAATAAAAAGTGAAACAGCACTTGTTTACCCATGACCTGTTCATTAGATGGCCCCCAAAATTCCAACAAAAGACACTTAAAACTGTTAAACAAAATCAGCAAAGGGGCAGAATACAAAATAGATACATGAAAATCAAAAGTGTTCCAGTACGAAATCAATGAACTCAATGAAAAAGAAGTCAGGAAAATGTGTGGTTGCCTCGGAAAACTTAAATGTATAGAAATTAAACTAACTAAAGAAGTTAAACATCTCTGTTAAAAATTATAATACTGTATTTAAAAAGAGATTAGAGAGGGTGCTGGAAAATGGAAACACATACCTTTTTCTTGGTTAGGTAGACCGATATTGTCAAAGTGGCAATAATACCAAAAATGACAGAGATTTAATACAACCACAAAGAAAATAATTACTATAATTTTTACATAACTAGAAAAAAATTCTCAAATTTAGATGGAACTAGAAGATACTCAGAATAATCAAAAGAATCGTGAGCAAAAGGTGCAAATCAGTAGAATTACTATCCTGTATTTCATGCTATAGTATAAAGGTACAATAATAACAATATTATGGTACTGGCAAAAAAACAGACCTCTTAATGGAATGGAAATGGAAGATACAGAATCAACCCCATACACCTTCAGTCATCTTAGTTTTGACAAAAGGGGCATAGACATTCTGGAGAAAAGATAGCCTCTGTAACAAATGGTGCTGGGAAAAGCAGTAGTCCATGTGAAAAATGGAATGAGGTTCATATATGTTATTTTGTAATAAAAGCAAATTGAATCGAAAACCTAGATATAAAATAAAAACAATTGTCTGGAAAATAAAATAGGTAAAATTCTTGAAGATATAGGCATTAACAAGAGTTTCTGAACAGAATCCAAATCACACAGTAAACAATATCAATAATCAAAAAGTAGGATTATATCAAATTTAAAAAGTTTATCTACATACAAAACAACAAAAAAAGTGAAGAGAAAGTCTACAGAGTGGTTAAAAAATATTATCCAGTTTTTCCTGGGACAACGAACTAACATCCAGAATGTATAGGAACTCAAAAACAATTACCTCAAAATAAAGAAAAACAATGAAAAGTGAACAACTGAAATGAACAGACACTTTTGAAATGAAGTACAAATGGCCAACAACTATATGAAAAAATCCTCATTAGCTTTTGACTATAAGAGAAATGCAAAGCAAAATAACACTGAGAATCCCTCTTACCCTAGGAGAAATTGCTATCTTCAAGAACTCAAAAAGCCACAAATGTTAGGGAGGTTATATGGAAAAACAAAAAACTTCTACATTGTTGATAAGAATGTAAAGTAGTCTACTAACTGTGGAAATCAGGCTCCTTAGGAAACCAAAAACAGAAATTTCATTTTACCCAGCTCTCCCTTCTCTGGGTGCTGTCTCAAGAGATTTTTAAGACTTCATATTTCAGTGATACACGTACACTCATTTTTATAGCATCATAATTCACAAGAGCTGAAATATATAAGTAGCCTGAATGATGTCCATCAACAGATAACAGGATATATATATATATATATATATATATATATATATATATACACACACACACACATTTGAGTGCTACTCAGCAATAAAAAGGATAAATTTGAGTCATTTGTAGGAAAATAGATGGATTTAGAAACCCTAAATTAAAAAAAAATAAATTAGACCCAGAAGAATGAATATCTGTACTTTCTCTTAAGAAACTCAAAATGTGAGTAATTAAAAATCTCAAGTAAAAGAAAGGTGGTAGGAAACAGGAAAGCAGAATTGTAAAGACGGGAAGGCATTCTGGATAAGGTGGAACAGAGGAGGGTGAAGGTTAAGGGAAAACACAAATAAAAATGATCAAGTTATGCTTTGTATATGCTCCAACACTCCAAGATAAATATAATTTTATATTTTTTGAAGAAAAGAAGGCTAAAAACAAGGAAAGCTGAAGGAAATAAGTTATGACAAAAAATAAGATTATAATATACATGAAATAGAAAAACAATATATAAGAACAAGGTAATAGGTGTAAATTTTAAAGATCAGTAAGATGGTACATTTTTAACAAGATTGATTAGGAATGGAAGACAGATGTTTAAATTATTAAAATGAAGGTTGAAAGAAGGGACATCACTCTTTACATTCTAAAACTATAAAAGACATACAAGAGATTTTTATGAAAACCTGTATGACATAAAATTACATGATTAACATGAGCTTTGACATATACTGATTAAAATAATTGAAATTATTACGGAGTAAGTAAGAATATGCACATATATATCTTTAAGAATAAGTACAATTATTGTAAAGTTCTGATTTCTGTAACTGGGCTAATTTAATCACTGTAAAAGAAATGATCTTCCATCTCCTCACTCAATGTGTAAATTTCTAAGAAGTAGCTTTTTTATTGTCTTCAAATAATATAAATATTTTATTTTTAATGCAAAATTTTGCTGCTATTGTTAAATCTAAAGATAGACAGAAGCATAATGAATATACAAATATTAATTAATAATGATGCTCTATGTAAAAAAAAGTTATTTGTATTGAAACAATATTTCAGTTCTGAACATTAATGGATGGCATAAATTAGAAATAAAGAATCAAATAATTATAAATGTTTTTTAAAATTGCAAGAATATTAAATATCAAGAAAGAGAAAATTTACACATAAAGCTCATACATTTGATATGATCAACTTGAAATTTAAAAACAATTGATTTACTGTAATTATGTCTTATTTTATATGATGACACTTATATATTTCCAAGAATGGAACCACATGTACCTTCCAAAATACTTCCTGCTGAAGATATATATATATATATATCTATATCTATATATATATATATATATCTATATATATATCTTTAGAATGGAAATAGGTAATTGTAAAACATTACAATTACCAAAACAATAACTTACTTAAACTTTCCATCAGTTGGGAAGGAGTTTTTCAAAGACACAATGACTTGCTTCCATTGATAACAAGGACTTTCACACTTAAAAATCTCCTGAAATAAAAAATAAATCATACTATGTGGTGACAAACAAAAAACAAATATCCATAACTATAAAATATAAAATTTAAAATCTACAAATTATTCATTTGAATTTTTCACTAACAATAATTGATGTAATTCCCTTTTCCCCACAAACATTAAATTGCTAAAATCTGGAAATGGATAAAGGTCTATTTTATCTCATTATTGTTCTGTATTACTCTCATAATAATTACTTCTCAAAAAAAGTCACATTGATATCTTAAATTTTGTTTTATTAATGACTTGACAATTTATCCTCACAAACGATTAGTCACACATATGGTACTTAATATGTATGATGTATGGCAAAGGCAGGTCTTTGCATGCATGCGTGTATAGATAAATGTCTCTGTGTAAATCTGCACTCGAGTGTGGCAGGTCTTCTCTGTAATGCACTCACTATGCTGACACACTTGTAAAAGGTGAAAGATTTATGCTATCTGAAGAGAAACCAGAGTATTATATTTGTAATATAATAAAAGTTTAGATACTAAATAAAAACTTCCAATTATTCAGAGGGCTTCCATGGAGGAAAAGTTTCTAGAAATTCTAAATTTTAACCTGACTGCATTCTTGGTGCATTTTATTTGTCCATTATTTTTTAATCTATTTCCTGGTGATATGAAACTATGACTAGACCGATAGGGAAGTAAATACAGTTGCAGGATATCTAAGTGTCAGCTTTACTGCCATGACATATTAACGGCAGGTTAAATTTAGCCATGTCTTTTAATTACATGTTGTAAGGAAACTCGTTCCTTCAGAGAATTTACTTGGAAGAGTTGAGAAGTGTTATGTTCTCATTATTCAGGAGTAAAACAAAATACAAAGTACATCTCAGTGACACATGCCCACTTCTGCTTCAGGAATCACTATATAATAAGCTAGTTGTACTTCTGAATATCTTGTTGCTTTCCTCACACACATAGCCACTACAGGAGCAACCCAGAGTCTGTACTTTCTACTCTTGTCTCAGTTACCCGATAATATAATCCTGACAGAAATATGCCAATAGCAATTTCACTTTTTCTTTGCCCATACATCTACATTTGTAATAATATTTATACAAGTTAATTGGCAAAAATGTCAGTCGTAATGTCCCAATATTTCACAAAATTTTAAATATCCTTTTCCCATCATTTGAGAGATACTTAGAATTCTGTTAGAAACATCAACTTTCAATAAACACTAGTATTAGCATTAATTTTATAATGGATTTGTTCCACATGCTATTCCAGATAAATTGATGAATGTTCCTGGCAGAAAAGAGAAAGACTTTTTTTGCTGAATAAACTATTAACCCTTAGTCCAAACAAAAACACATACATGGGTCCATGTCTGCTTTAATTTAAGTCACAAATCTCCATGGCAAAAGAATGACTTCAAGGTTCAAGAGCTGCTAAAGATCAAACATGGGTAAATGTGCTACTCCAAGATTTGAGGACAAGGCTGAGGACAGATAAAATAAGTAAAATTCACTTACAATTGAATTAATATTGAGGACTTCACCTTTCAGAGCAAAAGTCACTGTGATGCCTCCCACTCTACGCTTGAGTTTTGAAATTAATAGCAATGATGCTTCAGCAAGACGAAGAAAGCGACTGGTATATTTCACAGTAATAGTAATTTCATTTCTATGTAACAAAAGACAAATGTGGAATCATTTTACTGAAAAAGACTACTCACAAGCATTTATTCACAATGCAGTTTGTAGGCAATGTGCTTGGTGCACACATCCTGAAATGTAATTCTACAAAACCAAACCAAACCAAACAAAACAAAGCAAACAGCAACAAAAATGTCGAATTCATAGCCCAGTCTGTAAAATCTAAATCAAACTCTTAGTCATGTTCATATTTTAACAAATACTGGATTTTCTTGTAGTGAATCACAGGGATTTATGTATATATTTTGGTATGAAATTCATGATACATGTTTTGCAACTGTTAAGGCCAATTCTGAGTCCTATCACTTGACATCGGTCACAGTGCAAAAATAGCAAATGATGGAATTCAAAAAATACCTAAAGGCACAATTGAAATAAAGTTTGAAGGTCAAACTCAAATAATAGATACACTTGTTACTTGAGAGAAATCACCAATTAAAAGAAGAAATAGACAACACATATCCTTTTCTCTTAATTTTTAAATTTTATAGCATCAAATATAGTACAATGGCAAAAAGTCAGTGGATTTAGAGAGGATTACATTTACCAATTTGTAGGAAAATGACTATGCCACGGCACCTTGCCAACCTTGCTTGATTCCACATAGACCACATATGCATGGCTTAACTACAGCTAATGCAAAGCATGACAGAAAGGCCCATGTTTTTTCCAGAATATGAGAGGATGGAGGCTAATAATAATTTAGTGGTGGAACATTTCTGAATGTTTCCTTCCCCTCTCCTTGAAGAGGCTGTGAGCAGCCAGCTTCTCATAGCCTCCCAGATTCTGAGGAGGTACGATGTTTGCTACCTCATTTTCTTTACTGTAGTGTTTCAAGCTGTGAAATTGCTTAGTAGCAGCACGGACTGGCTTCTCAATGACAGAGTGTCTTATCTTCCACTATTCATTTTGTTTTAGTGTTGTGCTGCACAATGGATATGGACAGATCTGGTACCTTTGCATACTCTATCTTACACTGTTTATGTCAGTAATGAGATCCATGAATCAACAAAGAACTCACTCCTGTTTTGTTTTGTTTTTTTTTTGTTTTGTTTTGTTTTGTTTCTGGTTCTTTCTTTCTTTCTTTTTTTTTTTTTGACACAGGGTCTCACTCTGCAGTTCAGGCTGATGCTGAACTCACTTTGTAGCTCAGGGTGGCCTTGACCCTGCAGTGATCCTCCTCCCTCAGCCTCCTGAGTGCTGGGATTATAGGCACATGCCACCATGTGGCTGAGTTGTTTTTAAACTTTCAGACTTGCCCATTTCTGACACAGCTGGAGTGACAAGCCTTAGGAAATTTTTACCACTGGTTTTACTCAACTTTTAACATTATACATTGTATGACATTTTTTTCCTTTTCTACAAATTATCGTCTATTAATTCTTATGGATCATATATATTTAAGAATAGGGACAAGGATAGAGTCCCTTGACATCAAACCTTGGACAAATTTCCGCAGAACTTTATTGCAATTATTGTTGAATGGTGAGACTAATGAGCAGCAAAGACAAATGTGAATGGAGTTTCAAAATCAATAGAACAAAATAGAAAAGTTTTAAAGCTGTACTTTAAGGAAAATTACAGGTCACATCTAGTAGAAATAGGGGCAATTTTTATTCACATATGTGTTCTCACCAACCTCCTAAGTTTTGTGTCAAAGAATTATAAAAAGCTTACAGGCTTTAATTTCAGCAAAAAGAACACTTGACATTGAAGTCTTTTGGAAGTGTTCAGGCTCAAACTGTGTTACAATTGTTGCAAGTTGTTGCTTAATTTTTTAGATATTTTAAAAGTCATCAATCGGTAAAGTCAAGTACACAAGAATTCACACACTCAATTGACATTTATAATTTACATTATTCCAGGTACTCTGTTAGGTTTTTGGGATACAAATTTTGGAGAAAAATGCTATCACTGACATCCTGGATCACATGTTCTATTGCACAAATTTGGCATTACCATGCTTCAAAATAAATTTTAATATTTACGAATTATGTGTTACACTGTATTACCACAGCACATCATGGGGAGTAAGATATATTCTACAGCATCAGATAATCTGATATATAAAGTAGGGTACAAAGGATAAGAATAAACTTGTTACATTGAAGAAAGAAATTATTCCATGCTTTTGTATGTGCAGCTATTTTGTGTTTAGAGAATTAATCAAAGGCCTACGGAGAAGCATGAGGAGCAAGAATGTCAGCAATGTAAGATATACTTGAGCAAACCATAAAATAACTGTCATAAAATTGGAAGAATATTTTGGATCCTGTTGAGACACTTAGTCTATATATTAACGTTGATGGGTACTAGTACAATACCTTAAGCAGAAAACTCATAGGTTTAAATTTCCATGGAAAATAGTATAATAAATGAATTTCAGAGAAGCAATTTAGGGGCCTATTGTGGCAGTCTATAGTAAAGATGATTTTACATTAAGAGGGGCAGAAGAGAGGAGAAACAGAAAAAGGTTTTTTTGCTAGGTTTTTTGCTAGGTTTATTTTCTTTTTATTTAAATCTTTAAGGATTACATTAATCCTAAAGGATTGGTACACGTACATAACACATCCTATTTTAAAGCACAAGCCTGCATGATGGTACAGTCTTATAATCTCAGCAGTCTAGGAGGCAGAGGCAAAAGACTGAAAGATTCACTCCAACCAGAGCAATTTAAAAAGACTTTAATGCCAAAATAGAGATTGAACTATGGATGGAGCTCAGTGCAAAAACCGTGTGTTAAATCCAGGAAATGGAAAGTGAATGGAAGGGAGGGGAAGGAAAGGGAAGGGAAAGCAAGGGTAAAATGGAGAAACTGAAAACAGAAGAGAGAAAGAAATACAGGAAAGAAGGAAGGAAGGAAGGAAGGAAGGAAGGAAGGAAGGAAGGAAGGAAGAAGGAAGGATTCATAAAATCCACAGAACATGGCAATGGAATGTATCCTCATGGAGGTAAGTGTATGAAAAAGAGACTGTTCAAGAATTACAACAGAAAGGCCCCATCCCCACCCCACTCTCCACCAGAAACCACTTGATATGCCTTGTGGTGAGGAAAAAGGCCCTACTTTGCCTATACCCCATCCTTGCCTCACCTCTGTCAGTCACTGTCCTTGTCATATGCTCTCTGTGGGAGAGGTGAACAGTGCCTAAGCTACCAAATCCTAGTTAGTTCTGCATTTTGGTTCTCCTCAGCACAGAGTGGCAGAGGTGACAACCACAATATTGATTTGATTGCAGATGAGACCAACACCCAGGGGTAGACCTTCCCTCCACAACTGAAGTTTTACTCTACTTCAGAGATTAGATGAGAGGCAGCCTAAGGAGACAAGACTGGACAGAGTGAGGGCTAGACAGACTATCCTGAGAGTGCCTGATAAACTCAACCTTGGGCCAAGAAGATCACAGGGCCTGTATTGTGTGGTGGGAGGACAGGTTTGTTGGCTATAACCTTTAGAGGATGTAGAAAAGAAAGAGACAGCATTTAGTCAAGTGGTCTACTTGAGCATTTGCACCATTGCTTACATCCAGCAAAAAGTACTGGTCTAATTTTCTGTAGATGATTATCTGGGTTGCCTAAGTGTCTACACTAAAATCATAGATCTTTGGTAAAGGAGGGCTCATGAGTGGTTTTGGGGGTTTGACTATAGCAACGGTGACAGAGTTGGTGTTTCCAATTGATTTTCTCTGTCAGTATCTGTATTACTTGGATGTCTTAAACATTACTGTGGTGCATTCGTGAAGAACTGGGCACTAGGTCAAAGAAATTGCAAAGCTCAGCACAGAAAATAAAACAACAGCAAAATAGAAACACAAAGGAAAAAAGGATTAAAATGACTCCAAAAAACCTCCCAGTTTCCCCACCACCAATTCAGAGGGAGGAAGTCATAAACCACACAGGACAAATGTTTGAAAAGGTGTCAAACAAGGTAACAAAACAGTTCAATCAGATGCTTGATGACCTCAAAGATGATATAACTAAACAGATAGTGACTAAATGAAATAAATTATCTGAAGAAGACACCAATTAAAACCTAGTGGAGCTAAAGAGAGAGTTACAAAACATGAATATTCAGCATAGAAAAAAAATGGGAATCCATAAAAAAGTTTCAAACAGAAATCCAGAATATTAAACACACAGTTGAAAGTATGAGTAACAGAAGTAACCTACGTGAAAACAGAGTGTCAGATCTAGAGGACAGGACTGTGTTCAATGGTCAAATAAAAATAGATAGTTACAAAACGATAGGAGAATACACACAAAAAATGTATCCAGCAGCTGCTAGATGACTCAAAGTGACTAATATGAAAGTAAATGGAATTAATGAAAAATCAGAAGACACCACAAAGGGCATTAAACATAAAAACCTGTCTAAAGAACTAATAGCAGGAAAACTTCTAGTCATGGAAAACAATTAACATGCAGATAAGTTAGTGATAAAGAACCCCAAACAGCCATGATCATAAAAATAAAACACTCAGCACCACATAATATTTACAATGTCAGACACCTAACACAATAACAATATCTCAAAAGCTGACAGAGAAAACCAATGTGTCACCTGCAGAAGAAAATACATCAGAATTACAATAGACTTCTCATCACAAATCGTAACAGCAAGGTTTGGAATGGAATATTTCAAGCCCTAAAAGAAAACAGGATCCGACCCAGATGAATACACTTTCCAAAACTATCTTGCAAATTTCATGGAGAAATAAAATATTTCCATGATAAAGGGAACTTAAAGAAATTGATAAAGTTCAAACTAAAACTCAAAAAATTCTCAAGAGGATACTAGAAAGAGAAAATGAAGCTGAAAGGTCCAGCAGAATAAATGAATCAGATGAGGTTAGCAACTAAATAGCACGGAAAAAAAATAGCAATAGGAAAATAACACAAGGATAGGAATAAGTCAATGCTTATCAATTATAACTGTCAATGTAACTGTATTCAATTTTCCAATCAAGTTAGTAGAGTGGATCACGAAACAAATTCCAAGGGTATACTGTATACAAGAAACACATTTAACACAAAAAGACATTCATAGACTAAAAATCAAAGGCTGGAAAACAATATTCAATGCAATGAGAACCCCTATTGTGAGACAAAGTGGAATTTAAACCAAAGCTAATCAAAGAGGCAAAGAAGGACATTGCACACTGGTAAGTTGGAAGGATTAAGCAGGTGGATTACAGCATGTTAGAGGCCAGACTGGTGTACAAAGTGAGTTCAAGCCCAGCCCAAAATACATAGTGAGACCCTGTCTGAAAAAAAATTAAATAAAAAGAAGTAAAAAATGAAAGCTTCAAGAAGTCTCACAAATACTATAATAGTGGAAGAAGGAAGGAAAGAAAGCATTAATGAAAAGTTAATGGGAAATGGTCTGTTAAGTTCATCCAAGTAATATAATTTTCATAAACCACCTCCTGCAGACACAAACTGATGTAATTCTCTATGAAATGAATGGTTTTTCCCCCCTCAAAATTCATATGTGAAAAGTTTAATTAGCACTGTGATATTGGGAAGCGTAGTTTTAAAGAGGTGATTAAAACATAATGGAAGAACCCTTATAAACGGGATTACAACTTTCCTAAAAGGTATCCCAACAAGCTACCTTGTTACATTCACCAATGTGAAAACACTGTGACTATACACCGTCTATGAACCAGAACTGAGGCTTTGGTTGATACTGAATCTGCTGGTACCTTTACCTGTAACTTTTCAGCGTCCAGAACTGTTACAAACAAATGTATTTTTTGTAATCTACCTCATTTACAGTATGTCATTAAAACAATCCAAATGGAACAAGATAGAAAACTGGTATTGAGAAATATGCATGTTGTTCTAACTATCTAAAAATGTACAGGTGACTTTGGACCTGTATAGTTGGAGCTTTTAAAATTTGGAGGTACATATTAGAGATAGGTTAACTTGAATAAATTCTCACAAGAAGAAAGTTGTACAGAAAGATTTAAATTTTTAGCAATTAAGACAGAGACAGAGAGAGAGAGAGAGAGAGAGAGAGAGAGAAACAGAGAGAGACAGACAGATGTTAGAAACAAGGGCAGAAGAGGTCATTTTGATGACTTCTCAGATAAAAGTAAGAAACAACTTATTTGAAATTAGGAGGTGCTCACTGCTGAAAATATCAAAGAAGCAATATTTTTGTGTCCTATTGTTACGTGAAAGAGCTTATGAGGAGTGATAAATTGACAAAAGAATTTTCTCAGAAACATGTCAAATATATGGCTTAGCTTTTCTTGAAATTTTATAGTAAGTTCAAGAAGAGGGAAATGATTTAAACAATTTGATCAAAAGGTAAGCAGAATTCTAAAATTCAGAAGAAAAATACTGCCAACTGATATTTTAAGACATATGAAAATGTATTTGAACAACTGTGTAGGCAAGCAACTGTAAGGTGATTAGTATAGAAATAGTTTTTATTTTTCAAATGGGATGAGGAACAAGGGATGGAAGGGGGTAAGCAACAGGTAGGACAAGGGATGGAAAAAAGAACTGAAGGGAAAAAAGTGGAACTTAAGCTTATGGAAATGCATAGGGTACCAAGAGATATAAGGAGCAGGGAGCAATGGGAGGGGTGATGAATGAAGAAACGGTTGAGAAATGTTATGTCCACGCACCAAATCCCCATGATAAATGCAATCATTATGCCCTACAAGCATTTACTAAGAAAAATAAAGAAAAAATGATAAGGTTGAATGTTTGTGTCCTCCCAAAATTAATGTGTTAAAAATCTAATCACCAGAGGAATGACATTATCAAGGTATGAAATAACAGTATTCATTCACCCACAGTCATCAATAATTAGAGAGTGATCAAGAAAATAGCATAGCCCAGAGAAGGCTCAAGGGTTCAGATAAAAATTGGAAGATGGAGCCAAAACCTTACACTGACTTCATGGACAAACTGCTGGAGAGCCAAGCATATCTAAAATGTCCAGTGATACTTACGAACAATGAAGGCAAGGGTTACCAGTATTAGTTACGCAGTGAGTATCACTGAGTTCCTTAGAGGCCTGCACCACAGAATACATTGGTCCATTTTGCCATTTAATTGCTCAATATTCATTGCTGTTGTGCACTCCTAAAAAAGGCAAAACTTTCATATCCTGATCCCAATCAGAAAGGAGCCACTTTGAATCAGACAGTGATGCAGTGAGGAGTCGTTATTCAAAGCATACAGTTCTTCAGATGAAACTTGAATAAGTTCAGAAGACCTAGTGTTCAGTATGTTGACTATAATTAATAATATTGTAATGTTATTATTATTGTTTGGTACCAGATATTGAACTCGCAACCTCACACTTGCCAAGCAAGCGCTTATGCTGCTAAGGCTAAACCCTGGCCCAATAATGCATTTTATAGTTGACATTTGCTAAGAAAGTAGATGTGAGCAATTTACAGCACCCCCCACACACAAACACATACACACGAACAGCGTAACTGCAAAGTGGCGGATATGTTCATTAGTTGCATTGTAGTAATCATTTAAAAATGAATATCAAAATACATTGCCTATTTTAATGTATATGATATTTGCAAATTTACATCACTAAAATTGATGAAAAAGAAAAACTAATCATCAGTTTAATAGCAGATCTGATAATAGCAGATGAGGTTTTGGGGTGATTATTATTCTAGGGCAGAATTCTCATGAACAGGATTACTATCTTTATAAAAGAGGTTCCAGAAAACTGTCTTGACTTTTCTACTATGCAAGAATACATCAAGAAAGCTCTAGAACAAGAAAGTGCACATTCACAAGACAACAAATCTGGCAGAGTCAGATCCTAAGCTTCTCATTAGTAAGAAGTGTAGGAAATGACAGGCTTTTGTTTACAATCTACCCAGGCTATCATATTCTTTAGCAGCCCAAACAGATAAACATGATACCTCAGCATTGCTTACAAGTAAGCAAAGTTACATTACAATGAATCAGAAGGTATTTATTAAATGTAATGCAGGCAAAAATTTATATACTTACACAATACATAAACACTGTATATTCAGGTGTCAGTTTAATAACAGTGCCAGTCCTAAATTTTAAATTGACTTATATCTCTACTTCATTATTTAATAGCAGGAAAAATTTGGCAACTTATTTAATCCTTTCGTGTTTCTTATCTTCTTTTGTGATTTCTTTGTAACAATATTAGGGTGTTAGGAAGATTATAAAAATACATATAAAATGTATTATGTATAGATTTATATATATATATAGCAGGTATTTATTAGATCCAATATATAACATTTTCATATATAATTAATTTTTAATGAAATTATGCACATTAGAATATATAAAAATGACTAGAAGAACATATACTAATAGACTGTGTTCATATGATCCTAGGTGAATTTTTTCCTTTACATAATTTTGCAACTTGGTTTTTTTCACAATGAACTGGTTTAAATTATAATAAATGCTAATTTCATTTAATAAAAAGTGGATTTAAGCTAAAATATCAGAGAAGTAGTATGATCCTAAGAGACTAACCATGCAATGTGAACTTTGAAATACAGGGATGGTCTATTACAGGTATGAGTAATGTAACATTGAGGAAATATAGTCAGTCCTATTATATTTCTTGAAAAGTAGAGAACAGACCTCAAGTTTTCACATCTCTGAGAAAACAAACAGTTTGATGACAATGCCAAAATGACTTTCCATCATTACAGTTATATACATACAAAGATCTACTTATGTCCTTAGAAAATGGTAAGTTTTCTGCAGAAGGAGTTTTTTTTTCTTCTTCTGGCATTGTGTTTATAATACTGAAGGCAGTGGATGGTACTACAGTCTAATAACTTATAATTTTATTTCTATGGCTCATATACATGAAAAAATCATGCATACACTAAAATACAGCTGTTTATGCTGTCAGAATTTTTTAGCAAAATTAGTGAGGAATCTTAGAAAATAAATGTTTTATCTATGCCAGGCACAGGCAGACTTCTTCAATAGTACCTCAGTGGCACACAAAATAATATCATGAATCCACAAATGGGAATATGTAAAATTTAAAAAATTCCGTCCAACAAAGGAAACAATCAACAAAGGAAGATACAATCTATAGAATGGAAAAAATGTTTTGCCAGCTGCTGCTCAGACAGAGGACTAACATGTTGAATATATAATGAATTAAAAAAAAAACTATACTCTCCAAAAATCTCAGTCAATATGGGTAATTGATATGAACAGACACTTTCCACAAAAAGAAGTACAAACGCACAATAAGTAAATCAAAATGCTCAGTAGGTTTGGCCATTAAAAAAATGAAGAGCAAAAGAACATTGAGATTCTACATTACCACTGCAAAAATTTCTGTCTTCAAGAACTCAAAATACCACAATTATTGAGGAGGGAAAGAGAAATCCTTCTAGATTGTTGGTGGGAATCTAAACTAGTTCAATCACTAGTACAATCAGATGCCCCAGGAAATTGAAAACAGAAATTTCATGTGATCCAGCTATTCCTCCTCTGGAAATCAATACAAAGACTAGAAGACTTCATATTTTAGTGATGCATGCCTATGCAAACCCATGTTTATAGCAGCATAATTCAGAATAGCTTAATTACAGAATTGGCTTATATGCCCACCAAGAGTTGAATAGATGAAGAAAATGTTTATAATATGTATGCATATATATATATATAATAAAGCATACATATATTTTATAAAGTATATATATAATATATATAAAATGTACATATGTATACACACACACACACATATATATATATATATATATATATATATATATACATACACACACACATACACATATAATAAGTACTACACAGCCATAAAGAAGAATGAATTGGGAGTTATTTGAATGGAAATATTTGGATGTTGAGACCATAATTCTACATGAAACAAATGACATGTAGAAGGTCAAATATCACATGATTTCTCTATATGAGAAACCCTCAATAAATAATTTAAAGATCAAAATAGAAGATAATAGGAATCAGAGAGTTGGACTTTTTGGAGATGGACAAAGTCTGGGGAAGGAGGGAGCTATTAGGGCTATGTAGTGGTTTAAAAATGATCGAGATGCAATATGCATATGTACCAATTCTCCAAAACAAATATGCTTATTATATACTGTAAACATATGCTAATAAAGAATATTTCAAAATGTTTTATCTATATGTATTTCCTTATATGTTTTATACATATATATTAATTATATATTTAATATATTCAAGATATTCAAGTCATTTTGCTATAATTACAATAGGCATAAAATTCTATGTTTGATATATTCAGTAAAGCAATATTTTATGGAAAACACTTACTGTGGAGGGATTGTTACAACATTTCCTTTCTGAACCAGAGAGAAATCAGCAGCATCTCTCCCAACAATTGTAGCATGATACACTATGTTTTTCAAGCTTGGATTTTTTAGTAGTATCTATGTTGAAAAGAATAAAAAGCATTATTAAGAATTATATAGCTATGCAATGTTGCTTTTTTATCAGTTTTTAATCAAATAAAATTAGGCATTCTAACAATGAAAATAGCAAATATACACTACTTGAAAAAAGTCAGAGTTGCTTTTAATGGTAGTAATTCTATCTATCTATTTACTATCTACCTGTCATTTACTTGAAATAGGAAGGAAAAAGGAGTTTTCAATAAGATAAATAAAAAATGAAAATCAACTTATCAGCATCGACTTGACCAAAATGAATGTTATAGTCAGGGGTTTAAAGGACAATTACATACAGGACACATAATTTATAGTATTATTTAAAATGCTCTCTCAAGGAGTCAAATATAAAGAAAGTGCAGGAAATCTGTCCACAACCTAAAGACCCAGAAAACTCAGCTGTGGGCCTGGATCCCACAGCAAAATTTTGCATGAGTCCAATTGAAGACCTAGAGCCCAAGAACAGTGTCCCCTACACATCCAACTTGAGGCATAGAGCCCACGACATTGTCTCATGCAAGTATGTTTCACAGACCTGTGCTGGGAAGGTCCCAAAGTCAGTGAAGGAAACTAGAAAGTCTATGCCAGCAGGGTGAAGGACCTGTGCCAATAGGTTGAGGGTTCTGCACTGGAGCCAAGAATTGCACTCAAAATAAGTACCAGGGCTCCCCAAAAAACTACCACAGTCATCCTCAGTGACAGCGATGTCCCTAGGTCCTCCGATGGTGAGAGCAGCCAACTTCATATCAGGAGGCCAGCGTGACAAGCTTCTCCTGGAGATTGAACAGCACACATCTTCCTCTCTGAAGCCAGAAAGCGAAGCTCAAAGTAAGGACCAAAGCTCTCCCAAAGTGAACTGCACCCATTCTCAGCAACAACAAAGCCCTGAGCTCCTCCAATGATAGGAACAGCCAAGTTCATATCAGGAAAAAAGCTTGACAAGCTCCACCAGGAGAACCCATGGCAACAGGAGAACCAACATCACCAAACAACAACACTGAACTCTTCCTCTCCAGTTCTCCTTTTTATGTTGGCAGCAGTCCTTAGGTGGGCCATCCACGCCCAGCACCACACTGATTCAGTTCAGCTGGTATTACAAGTTGACCACCACTTATCAATTCACCACAATGAGCAATGCATACTTAACTTTTGTTGCAAAGGAAATCATTGGAATATTTTAAATACATAACTTGCATAATATAGTGCACAAGAAAAATAATTTGGCTGTTCAATGTAGACAGTATTATAAAGAATATAGAATTAAAAATATAGCCCCAGGCTGCAAATAATGTGCCTGGACTAGAAGCAGTAGTTTCATTAATCATTGGCTTTCGTTTACTACCTGAACTAGAGATATCAAAAATGTTAGAGAATCATTTACTTTACTATTAAACAGAATATTTCTTGAAAAAAATGTCAGTTTACAAAGAGTTTATGTAGAATATAATGGGAATTCAAACTAACAAACGTATTAGGAAACCAAACTCATTGACCAAACTCTAGTCATGCTCCTTTTAGCTCAGTTTCAACTAGGCCCTATCTTTGTGCATATATGTAAGGGCTCAATTTTAACAAGAACTATGCTACGTTACTTTACTCAAACTCTTCCATCTCAGACAAACTCTCTGATTATCTTTCATAATGAATCAAAAATCCCATAGAAGATAGCTGACCATTTTATCCTCCTTTAACAAAAATCCTGTTATGGTGAGTTAGCCAAAATCTTCCTAAATTACTAATTGTCCTTAGTCTCTATTTTTCAGCCGTTTCCTTCTTCTTCGGAAATAAACTGTTACTTTTCTTTGGTATATGCAGAGTTGAACTCAATCTCTCTTCTGGTGCAAAATTGCATTGTAGTAGTAACTATATCTATACAGATATTCTTGAATCAAATTCTACCTTACCATCTTAACACATTGTCAAAAGTAGTTTTTTCTGTAGCAAGGTACAAAGATATCATTGTGGAAAGTATGGATCTAGAAGAGGAAGAGGATTTGGCAAAAGGGCTGAGGAAAAGTTGTCTATGACATAAGAAATCCAGGCCCTACAGCCACAGATACTTGACGTATGAAAAATTAGTAGTATACATGGTTACACTGAAAAATAAAGAATGTTGTAAAGAATAATAAAAAATAAAGATTAAATCAGCTACATTGCTTAGTTCAGTGAGAAATTTGGTAACTACTAGAACAACTGTGCTGTGGTTGAAGAATTTATTCATTGTGGTTGAAGGATTTAGGAGACTTACATGGCTCAACAATTTAGAGATATTATTTAAAATACAGAAAAGACTGCTCAATTGTATATGTATGTATGAATTTATTTATTTAATTAATTATATGGTACTGGGCATTTAATTTGGATCTTTTCAGTGAGCTACATCCTAACATTTTTTTTTCCTTTTATTTGAGACAGTTTGTTAAGTTGCCTGGGTTAGACTTGAATTTGAAATTCACTTACCTTATCTTACCCTTTCAGAGAGCTGGAATTACAGGCATGTATTATCATGCCTGGCTTAGAGCTTTTTAGTGATAATAATTTATTAATATATAAAAATAATTTTATGTCCTAGAAAGCTAATTTCTATTTTGTTTTAGAACAAAAATTCTGAAAATCATATTGAATTCACTGCATACTGCTACTAGTTTGTAGTCTCAGAATTTCCTTTGCCGTCCTAAATATGTAAAGAAAATCACTCATTCAAAATCTGATATGATTTTCTCATATCAGATAATGACACAGAATTATCAGGCTCATCTGTAGTCAGACTCCCCCATTCAAATTTGGATAAACTGTATTTAACAAAGGAAAAGAAAACACCTCCAAAGCATTTGAAAAGTCTCAAAAGACAAAATACTTATAATTTAAGTTTTATAATTTTCAAAATGAAATTATATTTAACTTTTGTTTTTATCTTCAAAAAATATATTTGTGAAAATAAGTATTTCATCCTTATATACAATCTTAAAATATGAAGAATATTTCTAGTAACATGATACATGTGGAAATCATATTGTCATTTAAATATGGTTTAATTTTTTAAACATCACATTTAATATTTATTTATAAACATTAGATAATGCTCATATTAAGTTTTTTGTGGTGCTAGGGACTGAAAGAGAATTTCATGCATACCACATACACATTCTACCACTAAGCAATATCTTCTGCTCAATATTAACGACTATAAAAAATGAAAACACGCAAATTGTATGACTATAAATGTGATATGAAGAAATACAAAGATAATTAGATAATTGTTAATGATTGCTAACTATAAAAAATTACTGCTTAATAAAACCTCTTATTTCCTGAAAGCTTAAGCAAAGTACTTCTAATTCTTTAAATTTTATTTTGAAGCCAAAGTGCTTCCAATATAATTCAAGTTTCAAAGATAGTACTAAAAGTCTCTGAATATCATTGCCGTTAGAGATTATCATAGTAAATACTGTCGAAGAAATTCTCTATTTTATTGCTCTTTTTTCTAACAAAAAATAAAATAAAATAAAATAAAATAAAATAAAGCAAAGAAATTGTATCTCATTATTTTCAAACCAAATTTTAGAAGGGGCACTTTTCTTTCCCTAAACTGAGGAATCTACATTTTGAGAGAAGAGCCTGAATTTTTCCTTTTTAAACTATACCCTTACCAATCACCATTCAAAGTAACATGAGACCACACAGTTATATTCTAAAACATAAAATTTTAAAGATCACCAGGACATATATTTAAAGATGAAATGTGGATAATTTTTGAACTCAAAATAGATATTTTTCCTTCTCTTCAAATAAATACTCTAAGGAGAATACAGTGCAGGATAAGGGAAAGAAAATATGAATCATATCAAAGTGGTACTTTAACTTGTATACAGAATAAATTATTCTTCACAAAACAAAAATGAGAAAAATTAAGGCATCATTTTTGCAGGTGGTGATCATTATTAAACAAAAAATATGCCTTTCATTCTTCTTTGCTTAGAAAGAGTAATAAGTGGCAAGACTTACTCAATTCAAACAATATTACACTACATAGGCATATTTTCTTAATTTCAGGTTGGATAAGAAACATATAAAATACCTTTAAAGTATTTAACCACACGTATTTTGTCCCAAATATATCCTTACCTGTATTTGATCTTAACCAAAAGGCTGAGAAGTGATTATCCTTACCTGCCTTAGCACAGAGTCATACAGAGTACAATAAAATGGCACCACCTTCTTGGGGAGGAATGCAGGGAGCTTTTCATACATGTAGACACACAGCATGATCATTAGGACTGGATTTGGTTCACAGATATCAATGGCCTAGTTTAAAAAAAGAGAAATACAAATTAGAAAATATATAGATAAAATATATAAAGAGAAAGCATAATATGTAAATTATTCAATTATCTTGAAGCATTAATTTTTTTCTGATGTGCAATGATACTGAAATAGATAAAGAAACCAAATATTATTCTTAGTCATAAGAACTTGATCTACATGTCAAAAGATGAAATAGGCACACTCTAGTCAGGACATCGACCTCAGCCTCAAAGAGTTCACAAAAACTGGTCAGAACTCAGAAGAATGCTATACTTTAGAAATGATGATTGAAGTGACTTTAGATGCCATGCTTGATTTAAAGTATTCTGTAGTACACTAAAAGAAAAATGACAAGTAGACAAACTACTGAAGTAAAACATGGCAAAAGATTCTAAAGGTAAAGCCCATCAGAGGTAATGACACATGAAATGAGTCTTTAAGTGTGTTTGCACTTTAAGTAGATTCTGTCGGTTTTGAGGAAAAAGGTGTTTTCTATCTGAAGGACAAAGCACTACTGAGCATGAATATAGAGGGACATAGTGTTGGTTCATGAAAGAAAAAGTTTGGATCATGCAAAAACTAATTAATGGTAGAAAACACTATTGAGATACAGGGTCACACTGCAGAAGTTCTGGGCACCAGGTGAGGAGTTTGGCTTGTGAGTAAGAAATAATATGACAAGAAGGAATTCAAGTAGGTCAGGTGGAGGGAAGCTGGGAAAATGTTTTACACAAAGTAGGCAAGTAATGGTGAAGAAAATGCAGCTACACAAATAAGATAAATTACTGATGGTTTCTGGAATTGATTTGAGACAAAAACCAAAATGGAAGAGGAATAAGGGTTGGGTCAATAAATACAGCAAAAAAATAATTTGAAGAAAAAATACAAAATCAGGAACAGAAAAAGGAAGCCTTCTATCAGTTTATGTAGTGCTACAGGTCTCTTAGAAAAAGCTGGGTGCCATAGCACAAATAATTCACAACAAAGGGTATTACAATGAGTGAGACATAGGAATTCAAAAATTCACAACACTAATGAACAAAAAATTCTATCATGCTGGACATAATGGGACTCTACATGTTCAAGTTCGCAACTGGAAATGATCTGCTACTGACCAAAAACTGCAAGGAACATCAGCAAGTCCCTAATGAATTATACAACTGAGTGTTAAATTTCTCAGCAGATTCAAGGGAATAATGATAGGCCCTGTGGACATCTGTTAGTTTGTAATTACTTATACACCCATGTTATTCTTTGAAAAAAGAAAAGATTTGTTCTTTCTTGAACAAGGCATGCAAATGAAGATTCTGGAAAGGAGATCTATGGAAAAATAAATAAATAAACAAATAACCTGGCTTGTGTACAAGTGGCAGAAAGCTGCCTGAGAGTATGATGAGATGGATACTTATAATAAGGATAAGTTTCTCATTACACTAATCTGCAGATTCTCATGCTTCAATCAAGGTAATATTTGAGAACAGATATAGGGATATGCTTGAGATAACAAAATTAAAGTTCTTAAAAGTAGAGAATTTCTCATATTCACCTTTGACATCTAAAACGATTAATATCAAAGTGAACAATATGTTCCTCTAGGATGCTGTGTGCTGAATGAGCCCATGGTGTGATCCCTAGAGGGCTCTCTATGGTGAGGGGAAATGGGTTTGCTGAGGAAAAGGGTAGCTCTGCTAGCAGAACAGTCTGGGCTCAGATTTGACATTAAATAAATCTTTGGAACTCCACGTCAGTGTCTACAATGTAAAATGATATAGACAGAAACATAAAAAATATCAAAATTCAGCCATGAAAATTATGTAATAGGATGAAAATGCAGTAATTTGGTAAAATAAAGTGTTTATAGTAATGGGAACGTATGTGATGAGAGATTACATGAAATAAACAGCGTGCTAACGTTAATGACACACTTAAATGAAAATAACGGAAAACAATTATACTTTTGTGAACCTTAGGCTTAAATAGGCAAATTGTAAAATGAGGTTTTTAAAAAAATGTCTTCTCATGAAATTCATTTCAAAATCGTAATCATTATATATAACCTGTATACAAATCCATATTTAAAATAACCAATTATATTGTTTCTCGCTCACCATGAAGATGGTGTTTTCCCCTTGAATTATCTGTTACTGCTGCAGTATGGAGATTGAATGTAGTTCCCAAAGTCCATGGTTAAATATTTGGACCCCTAATGGTGCTACTGAAAAGTGGTAGGACTACCAAAACACTGAGCACAGTGGTAGGCCTTAGGCTAATGGGGTATGAGCTTAAGAGGAATCGTGGAACCGTGATATTTTGTTCCCACTCTTTTCTTTCCCAGACAAGTTTTTAGTAGTATACTTCATCACACACTCCACTCATGATGTTCTGCTCATTCTGGAAGACTTAAGTAATGGAGTCACTCCAATTTGGACAGGAACTCCCAGAAACATAAACCAAAAGAAAACTTATCTATTTACCAGTTAATTGTTTCTACTAAACTCTCAAAGGCCAGTTTAAACACCAAGGGTCTTACATAATTTTTGTAGGTGCCTTGCTTGAGTGGTTTCTTGCCTTTTTAAATTTCCACAATATATTGATTTTATGTTTATTGTGGCATTCACTACCTGCCTTTCACCAACTTGTTTACACATGCTTGTCATAAATAATTTATAACACATTTGAAGACATGAGTGGTTTCACATATCAGTACCTTTACGTTATCTACCCAGTACTGTGTACAGAAAAGGTTCAGTAATTTGTTAAAATTAAAGGATTTGAAAATATTTATTCTTCAAAGTAATCCAAATATTTATTCTTTTGAAGTATTTTATTAGAGTTTGTCCTCAAAACTCTGTTATAAAAACAACACTCTGACTAAATGTCTTTTGGTTATTCCTTTTTACAAGTATACCAATAAAAAAGAAAATAATTGTTGGTTTGCTACAAAATTACTTTAACATCCAGGTGACTTTAATGAATGTGTGAAGTAAGCACTGTAAAACTCATCTTACAACAACCATAAACAAATCCCTTTATATTTGGGAATATCTGCACAATATCATTTATCTTTTCACACTTAGTCTTTCTCTTGTGCACTGTTTTCGGTTTGTCAAAAATTCTAGTGAACCTCATGACTTCTGCTGCATTAGATTACCATTTTCATTTCCCACTGAAGGAATATGAGTAGACTATGTGTGTGTAGTGGTTTATCCCTGTGATCCAGGCACTGTAGGGAGTTTAGACAGGAGCATCATGAAGTTATACTCAGCCTGGGCAATTCAGTGTCTTAGTGAAAATTTGTTTCAAAAATATTTGTTTTAAGTGACTAGAGAAATAGCAATGACCCTGGGATAAATACCCAGGTACAAAAAAACTGGCAAGAACAGCAAAAGTATTTATAATACTCTTTAAACAATTGAAATTGCATTTTTATTAGTTTGTTTTCATTGTCTCTGATTCTTTGTCTCTTCTTCCATCTGACTATTGTTATAATCATAAAAGCTTTTAGTCTCATAATACCCATATGGTAAACAGCTGATTTTTTATGCCGGATATATAATATACTATAGAGGCTTGCTCTGTCTGGGCAGCCAGCACAGGCAGAGAGATGCAGTTAGATATGTCACTGTGCACACTGCCGCCATCAGCAGGCTTGCTTCATGTGGGCAGACAGTGTAGGCAGGGAAATGCACAGTTTGGAGGGAAGTGTTTTAAATCCTGAAGGAAAACAACTTCCCACTCAGAATGATGTATCCTGAAAAACTTTCAAAATTGATGGAGAAATAAGATACTTTCATGACAAAGAACAACTGAAGGAATTCATGACTACCCAACCAATCCTACAGCTATGTTACCTGTGCCTGCAGGTTGCTATTGGAGACACTTGCTTCCTTCAGGCAGCCAGCACCCACCAGGAGAATCAGACAAACACATCCTTGTTTGCCTGCCACCATCTGTGGATTCCCGGTGTAGACACATGCAGGCTGAGGGAAGAAACCACTCTGCCACCATACATTCCTGGCCATTGGGGAAGCCTAAGTGTAGCTGCATGGGTCTGGAGAAGCCTGCGGCATGGCCTGCTACTTCCCTGGCAACCTGGGTTCAGAGAAACCTAGGTGCCTGGCTCATTCCCCTACATTACAGAGGGGAAGACAACATGGGAAGTGGTTGGGCCTCCACAACTAGCTTTTTGGGAAGAGCCCAGGAGAATGTCAAGATGAAGGAACAAAAGGCAATGTCAGACCTCCAGACCACACAGAACACAACCAGGAAATATAGTCATAGAAAAAATTCGAAGTTGTACACTTAAAATCTCTACGAGGATTACAACTGAAATAAAGAAACAGCTTCACGAGACTGTAAAATGAATCAGATCAGAAATAATGTCTCAGGTAGAAGAAATCCCAAACATAATGAAAGAATTGATGAGCATATGTAAAGAAGACAGATAAAAAAGAGGAGCATAGGAAAATGATAGAAACCTTGAATGAACAATATAGGAAGGAATTACAATGCAAAATCAGATTCAAAGAGATATCCAGGAAATTAAAAAGTCAATCGAAATCTGGCAAAACCACATTAAAGAGACTACAGATAAACTTTTAGAATTTAAAGACAGCATCACAGCTGGCAATCATGAAAGGAAAGATCTCTTAAAAATAACAAGGAATCAGGAAATAACAATTCAATGGCCACAAGATGACACCAAGAAAAATAAGAGTGACAGGTATCAGGGAAAAAGCAAGATCAACAAAAATGAAATAACAAGACTATATTTACAGAAGCAATAGCAGAGAACTCCACAACATGGGAAAATTATCTGACATTTAGATAAGAGAGGCATATAGACGTCTAGCTAGCCACAGCTAAAATAAAACTATGCCCCAGACTTATTATAATCAAGATCCTAGAAACTCAGCACGAGAACAGAATATTAAAAGCCGTTAGAGAAAAGAAAAGGATCACCTATAAAGGAAAACCAATCAGAATCACAGCAGACTTCTCCACACAAACAATCAAATCAAGAAATTTGGTGTGAAGTGTTTTAAATCCTGAAAGAAAACAACTTCTCACCCAGAATGATGTACCCTGAACAACTATCTTTCAAAAGTGATGGAGAAATAAGATACTTTCATGGTAAAGAACAACTGAAGGAATTCATGACCACCAAACCAATCCTACAGAGAGTGCTGAAGGATATTCTACAGAGAGATAAACATGACCATGGTTTCAGGAAGAGCAGCACAGGTGGACTGCCAAACAGGACAGTCCATTGAATGAAGGGGAAAAGCCAATGGTCAACAGTAGGGGTATAGCACGACAGAGATGAACCCATGCATGCCAGTTGTAACCATTACTGTAGACAGCCTCAATTCCCCAATACAAAGAAACACATGGGGAGAAGTTCAAGAAACAAGATCCATCAATATACTGTATACAAGAAACAAATATGTCCTGAAAGAAAATTTGTAGACTTAAACTTAAACCAAAGAAAACAATTTTCCCACGGGACAGGACACGAGAGAAAAGCCAGAGTAACTTGCCCATCAACTACAGAGTGGATAAGAAAGACATGGCATTTTCATATAAGGAAAAGCTACCCAGTTATGAAATAGGCTCAAGGCTCATGTAGGTAAATGGATGCAACTGGAGATTATGCTTGTGGGTGAAATGGTTTGGGCTCATATGGGTAAGCACCAAGTTCTTTTCCAAGCATAAAAAATAGAGTTAGTGGGGTCCAAAAAGCACAACAGATATTATGAAAGTGTTAGAGGAATCACCTAAAAAATGAAAGTAGTAACCATTGTGAATTTCCTATTATTTTGTTTTCAATTCTTATATCATTTTCATAATTTTGTTATGTTTAGTTTTCTTCTATCTTTTGTTATATTTTATTGTGTCTCATAGTATGTGCAGCTATTTTGAATATAAGGGTATGTATTATGGTAATCATTGTTGATTTTCTGTTATCTTGTTTTGAAGTCCTAGAATGTTTTCAATCTTTTGTTTCCATTGGCTTTATTCTGTTTTGTTTTGTTTGATTTTATTGTGTGTGATGGTATGGACAGCTATTTTGAAGAAATTGAGACATTACTGTAGCCACTGTTGATTTCACATCATCTTGTTTTGAACTCCTATAATGCTTTCATTTTTTGCTTTGATTGGTTTATTCTGTTTTGTTTTATTTGATTTTAATATGTGTGATAGTATGGACAGCTATTTTGAACAAAATGAAAGATATTATAGTAACCATTTTTGATTTGTTGTCGTTTCGAAGTCCTGTACCACTTGCGTTGCTCTGTTCTGATTTGCTATATGCTGTTTTGCTTTATTCTCTTTAAAATAAAAAATATATATTTTACGTATAAAATAAATAAAATTTATTATATATACTTATTTATAATTAACAGACATATTCTATTCACTATTTTCCTGTCACTGAGCCAAATTGTGTGATATCTACAATTTAAAACGGGGAGGTTTATTGTGGCTCATAGTTTGAGGGCATTAAGTCCATGGCTAGTTGAATGTAAGGCAATGCTGTGGAAGCTGTTGAATACATGATATCCAGGAAGCAGAAAAACAGAATAAACTCTCGCAAGTCATATCCTCAGTGGCCTACTTCTTTTGTCCAGGCCATACCCCGCAAAAGCACAATCACCTCTGACCTTATTAATGGATTGATTCATTGATGAATATAGTGCCTTCATGATCCATTTACCTCTCAAAAGTCACACCTCTGAACACATGAGATTTCTGGGGGACATTATAGATCTAAATCATAACATATGCCTATGTCTAAATTACTAATACTAAACTTTAACAAGGGAAACTTTATTTCTTACTTTCCTTTAGGAGCACTGCGGATAGAAATTCAGATCCTTCAGCATGATAGTCAGGCATTCCACTGCTGAATTAAATCCTCAGCTCTGAGGAAACCTTGGCATAAAATAGATTTACTGTATGACATTTCCCCTTACTCTCAATCTATTCATACTATTGCCTTTGAGTAAACAACTTCTTTTTCACCATTACCAATCCAAATTGAATCCACTCTCTAAGATCCCAAATAAATCTTACTTCCTCCACTGAGCTGTTTGCGAAATAGGCTACATCACATTGATCTCTTCCTTCATCTAAATTCCTGATTTTATTTTTTGCATGTATTCCCATTGACACTTCATTAAATGAGTAGAACTTTATCTTTAAAAACACACACATCTTGATAATGTGATGAATCTATGTATTTTTCAAAATCTAGAATCATTTGTTATATCATTTCATTATCTCTAAATAACAAAGGGCTCCTACAAAAGTAAGCATATATTTCAAATATTTATTTACTTGTTGGTACTAAAGTAGAAGATAATGAATATAAGTATTCTACAATTCTTCTTTTAAGTCATTATTTGATTATGTGTAATTTAATAATGCATTAACCTTCATTGTTATGGCTTCACAAACTGGAACTAAAATTCCTTATTATTATGCAAAATTGCATGTGCATAATTACTGTTTTATAAAATGACTACTGTAGTGCATTATATATACCATGAAATAGCTACAGATCATGATTTTTAATATCCAATATATTTTTGTGAGTCGTGTTTAAATTTCCATATTTTGATCCATGAGATCTGTTTCAATTCAAAATTAAGAGGCTGGGAATATAGCTCAGTGACTCAAGTGCCTGGCTGGCAAGTGCAAGGTCATGAGTTCAATTCCCAGTACCAAAAAAAATCCCAAAACACACACACACACACACACACACACACACACACACACACACACACAAAGTAGTTGCTCAATTCAGAATTATGATTTATAAACAAAGCAATATTATAAAGAAACTCATCAAATGTATATACTATTATGATATAAAGGAATGTACCTGTATACCCATGTCAAGGCCAATGTCATAAAAACTATTTATAATAATCAAGCAGTTGGGAAGATACTGTTCAGGAAGTTTTGGTTGTGTACACATATTCACAAAATGAGACTGAATCTACAAAAGAAAATAATCATTTTCATTAAAAATAAAAATTGCTACATTAAAGTAGTCTCTGTAGTTGACTAAAGGATTATTTAAATATCAAATTTGTCACTAGTAGGTTATTGCATTCAAAACACAAGAATAAACAAAAAGTCAGTGGTAACAGTTTAAATACATGTCTTTATAATTAAGGCATTTAAAACAATCACTTTACAGCACACATTTCAAGTAATAATTACTAAATTCCCTCAAGTGGCTCTTACCAAAAATGGGCAATAAGCTGCTAACTGTGTTGCTAAAACAAGGCCATCTAAAAGGTCTTTGTCAAAATTTACTATCCATCTCTCAGAGGGAATTGCACCTATTTGCAAAAAAAAAAAGAAATGCATAAATATAGCAACAGTTTTATTTTGTTAAAAGATATAAGATTTTGAGTAATAATGTAAGAAAAACCTGCCTATGCTTTCAAAACAAAAGGCATATTATTTTTGAAAGTAAAATAAATGCTAATCTTCATAATTTTAATGTTATGAGATATATCTTATCTTTTAAAATGCCTGAAAGTAGTTTCTTTCATTTCTACAGGAACCCCTTTGAAAAGTATCCTGTCCTGTACACATGAAGATAAATGAAGTTCTTTCAAAATTACTCATTCTGTTGAGTACCTTCAAGTTCTACTCTTTCATCAATGTTCATCAATATGCATGGGTAAGAAGGCTCAAAATCACAGTAACTCTAGAGTTCACTGTAAGTTTCTTTAATTGTTGCAGAAATTACTTCACATATAAGAAATGTGGATGAGCACAGAGATTTATAAATTAAAGAAGTAAGAATTGAACTGTAACAGATAATACAATGCAAGAGGCTGAAGATGTAGTTTAGAGGCATAATACTTGCCTGCATGCCTGAACACTTGGTTCGATTCTTAGCAGCACACGCACTCGCGTGCACGCGCGCGCGCACACACACACACACACACACACAAGATGGAAGAATTATGCAATATATTATCAAGGACAGAAATAATTACTATACTGAGACAGGGACAAAAAGTGGAAAAATTTATATATTATGCAAATATCTGAAAAATTGTCCTAGGGTGGGTGTAAGGATGACAATAACAGCTATACTGAATACAATATTTTGAACCTGAGAATTTAGCTCAGTGACATAAGCGCCTGACTGGCAAGCATGAGGTCATGAGTTGGATCAGTGTTAGAAAAAAAAATTGAATACAGTATTTCCTTTTATTATAGTTTCTAAAAAGGCCAAGATTTTTCATGATTTGAGAAAACATCTTTTGTGAAATAAAGGAGAAATGTTGATTAACGTAAATATCCTAAAATCCTTGATACATATTTCCCATGCAGAAAAATTGTTTGGATGTGTTCATGATATGTGTACCAATTTCACAAAACAAGGACTGCTTTAACGTGTTGTAGAGGCAGACTTTGTTTTCTCTTGAATAACAGATGCCCTGTATACTTCACTGAAAGTTTTTAGTATTTTTTCATCTGTGATTCTTTAACATTAAATATTTATGTAGAATTTTTATATCATATCCCTCTACAAATTGTTTTAGCAAGTCCAGATTACAAGGCATTTCTAAGTAAAGAGAGCAAGAAAAATTTCTCATAACATTTTCAAACTATGTTTTCCTGCTAATAACTTATAAATAATTATATTTTTGACATAAGATGAAATATTCTCAAAGTAACTATTTATGTACATTATTACTTGGCTGAATAATGATATCCTAAATGTATTTCTCTATCTTTACCAGCTTTGAGGTATATTTGACAAATTAAAATTATATATACTTAAAGTGTATATATAGTTTTGTCATAAGTATACGTTGTGTAAATTCCCCACATTCCAGCTAAGTAACATATCCAACAGTTCACATAGTTACGATTGCGTGTGCAGTGAGAACACTTAATATATACTCAGTAAATCTCAATATGTTTCTTTTCGTTTTCCACCAATGGCTTTCAATTAAATTGTAGAATTTCACTTCTGCAACTAGTATTTATATTTCCATTAACTGAAAGCAGTGATATATTTTGATATAAAAGGTAATTTACTAGCTTTTCGTATTGACAGTTTCCAGTGAACATAAATAGCATCCACTTCATCTTCTATAGACATTAGAGAAAAAGTAGACATTTTCTTGAAGAAATTTAACCTTTGGCATTTTTTAAAAAAATTTTATTTTAAAGAGAATTAAACAAAAGAGGACAGAACAAAGCAGATCAGAACAGAACAATGTAAGCAACACAGCACTTCAAAACAAGACAACCGGATATTAACAGTAGCTAACATAAAACTTTTAAAATCTTTTAAAAAATATTTTCAGGCCCCGTAAGTCCCCAAAGGTCTGGAATGCAGTCCAAACCTGTCACCATATATAGGAATCTAAGTTACTTTCCCTTGATCTGCACTATGAGGGACACATTATCCAGCCTCACTGAATAACAAATGTTCTGTGTGCTTTACTGAAAGATTTTAGCATTTTTTCATTTGTGATTCTTTAACAATAGATATTTATATAGAACTCATACAACATTAAAAATTATACAGAATTATACAGTCTTCTCTGGGAGCTTTAGGGGGTGAAGTCTGCAGAGTATAAGTTTGCAAGAGAATGACGATTCCCTTATAGGTGTGGCCTCTAGAGGCCCTAGGCTCTCTCACTAATGTATACTTGGCTTCTACCTATTCACCAACTACCCTAACACAACTCTCTTTATGGATAACTGGTTGTTTCTGCTACTTGTAGACCATAGCTATCATCATATTTTTTCCTTTAAGTACTTGTTTTTCCTTGAATGTGGGTCACTCTGTTGCCCTGCTATCCTAGCTCTCTAGACAGTATAAGAAAAATCGATGATTTGCTGTTTATCTGGCATTTGTAATTTTTGCAAGGGTAGGAACAGTATTATTCTTGTTCTCTACTTCCCTGAGGAAAAACAAGTGACATCTATTTTTGTTTAATTCATCATAACTTTGAAACTGCTTTGCCATTATCTGTCAAACACTGCTAGTCATGGGCTGTGCCTCCTTAAACACCATTCTCAGTGAGAAAAGAATGGCAGTAAGCTTCCAGTATAAAGTTGGGAAGCGATAACAACAAGACTTTGAAGTTCTCTAATCTTTTAAAAGTTCTCATGGTTATATGTTGTTTGAAATCCAAGGCTGCTGTCAAGGCCATACTACAGTTTAAAATAGCCTTACGTTATATTAAAAATTTTCCCTGTTTTTATGATAGTTCTTTTGACATAGAATATTCTTCCTTATACACTCCTTGTAAGGTTTTGCAACCCAACATTGAATGGAAGCTTGTCGAAAATACAGAATTCTGACATTTATGAAATATAAGACAGCTTATCAAAATCTCCAGAAACGTTGATCTAGGTTATTGAAAGAAAACCAATGGTCTCATCTATTAATAATTTTCAGGAACCAGATAATTCTAGTGAATTTGATGCTTTTTTTTTTCAGTACAGTACTGGGAATCGAACTGCTTTCTTAACGAGCAACATTCCTCGTCCTTTTTACATGTCTTTTTTGAGACAGGGTCTCACCAAATCACAAAATTGCCCAGGCTGGGCACACACTTGGAATCTTTTTGACTCAGCCTCAAGGAGTGCACTACCATACCTAGACTGACACATTTTTTAAAAAACAAAATTAATTTGGGAGCTATTTTTTACCCATTTTTAAATTTTATAACATCAAATACACAGATAAGTTAAAATAATAAAATAAAATAAAAATAAAATAATAAAATTATTTAGGACCACCTAAATAATATTATAAGTTAGAGATATGGCTGTCGAATATAAATTTAATCATTTTTTTTATTTTAAAGAGAATAAAACAAAAGAGGGCGGAACAGAGCAGATCAGAGCAGGACCACATAAGCAACTCAGTACATTACATTAAAACAACCAGACATTAACAGTAGCTATCACAATATCTCTTTCTCTGCTATATGAGCATAGTTTGAAATACAATAATATCAAACATAACAAAAAATCATTTAAAGTACTGAAAGAATACAAACATTCACTTAGTTGCAATATCATAGTTGCTAAATAAATTCTATTTTAAGTGACTATAACAGTATATTTTACAGCAGTTCTACTAAAAATAATTGACATTACATAAATTACATCTCGTTTAATTGTTCAATTCATTGTTGTTTAGTATGTTTAGCTATATAATCAAGCCTATATTTAGTATATTTTAATTGTACATAATTATACGTTATAGTGTAATACTGTAATACATGAATACAATGTGTGATAAATTAGATATAGATATCAGAGCAATATTTATCATTTCTTTGCACTGAGAACATTAAAAAGATTTCTAGCTATTTTGAAATATAGAAAATGTTATTTTTGGCTATAGTCACTGCATGCTAACAACATATAAAGAAATAAAACACTCCTTCTCTGTTAGTTCCCTTTTCTCTCTTTTTCCATACCCTTGGTGGGGTCTACTTTGTGCTACTATGGATTTGTCTATTCAGGACATGCCATAAAAAAGTAATCATAAAGTTGGGAATGATGAAACATTTCTATAATCTCAAGTACTTTAGAGGTGAAAGGAGAAGGGTCACTAATTTGAGGCCAACATACTCAAAATAGAGATCACTTTGCAAGAAAAGTGTCATAAAATATGTGATAGCTTGCTTTGTGATATCTTTCATATTTAGCATGTTTTCAAGGCTCATCAATGTTGCAGCATCTATCAGCAACACATTCCTTTTTACAACTAAATAATATTTAAGTTATATAATTATATAATCTCTTTCTGACTCTCTCATGCTCCTGGATTAAATATATATATATATATATATATATATATATATATATATTCAATATACACTTATGTTCATATATACATATATGCACATATATACATATATATGCATATATATACTTATAAACCAGTATTATGCCTAATAGTCAAAAAAATAGAAACAACTTTTGTCCAAATAGTGATGAAAAGATGGACAAAATATAGTTCACATACATATTTCAAAGACATCAAATGTCACTCTTATTGAATCTCTTTTAAAGTCTGCAAAATAAGAAATGTTCTCTAAATATTTGTTCAAGGTCTGCCTAAATTTTTTTAAAAGTTTTAACAAACAGACAAAACTGTAATAATTATCACTTACATTAAGCAAATAATTAAAATATCAGTAAGGTGTCAGCAAGATACAAGTTGGTTATCATAAAAATTTAGTTAGCAAAGTTTATTCATATTTAAAAATCATTTTTACTTTAAAAATTAATATAGATGTATATTTAATGTCACTCATTATGAAATTCCTAGAAAAATAGAGTTAGCTTTAAGAATACAAGGAAAATAATCTGCAAAATAATACCATAGTAAATACTAAAGTTAATTATCAAATGATGAATGTGCACTTTGTATATGAAAAATCAGATGTAAAATAAGACATATATCAATAAAAAGATAGAATATGATTTTACAGCAATAAGTTTCACCAAGTATCTTTGACTGATAAAAGCAAGCTAAAATATCTCATACAGCAAATTCAGAAAGTAAATAAAATAGAACAAATTTCAAACTTTTCAACATATGTACTTTGATAACATAAAAAAAAGATTTAGAGTCAATCAAAGCAATTCATATACAGAAAAAGAACCTGGTTGATCTCAGATTTCACATATATTTAAAAGATGCAAGATAATGGAACACTGTCCAGTGTTCAGAGAAAAAAAATAATAATCAAACTTTATAATTGGCTGAGATATCACTCACATATAAATAAAGCTAAAATATTTTAAGAGACTAGAGACCCTTAATACGATAGCTTCAAAAACAAAATAATTTTGAAATTCAGCCATTTAATAGGTGAATGGAAAGTAAAACTTTCAAGTAGCATACGTGATGAAATATTGACAATAGACTATAAATGTAAGTATAATAAACAGAAGAAATGATGATACTAATGGAAAAATTTTAGCAGAAATGAGAGTAATAGTTTGTCTCACCTGTAAATGCTTTGAGTATCAATACAGAATAAGATCAAAACATATAACAAAATTTTTAAAATATCAGAATTCACGATGTTCAAAAATTTGTCTTTCAAATCAAAGATATCTCAGGAAATAGTTTTCTTGTAGAACAAATATTTATCTTACATGATGTCTCTGTATTTTCTATTTATACATCTGTACATATTAGGGTTTTTAACCTCCAGTGATCATCCAGACCACCCTCAAAAACTTCTAAAAGCTTCACATGTACAGACAAAATCCCAAAGATTCTGATTTAATTAACTTGGGATAAGGCATCCATATGTGGGCTTTTATTCCCAAGGTGTCTGCCTTCACTTTGTCATGGAAGAAAAAAAAAACGAGACATCTCTCTAGCTACAAGAAAAGAATGCGTAACAATTGTAGAGATGGAAAGATGAAGAACACTATGATTAATATCTTGAGTGAGAAGTCTCACACAATAATAATTAGCATGGAGTTTGGCATCAACTGGATTTAAGCCCAACCTGTACTCTTTTCTGAGAAAGTAAACCATTCTTCTTTAGTTTTTCTGTTAAATAATATCCATCTCTGACTATCTGATAAAGAATCTTATTTTGAATATTAGATACACAAGTATATGTAATATTTGTAGTATTTAATAGACATATCAAAATGCTGGATATTATTATTAATTATGGTTTCATAGGATGTCTAACTAGAATTATGATCTATTATATTGAAGAGAAGATAATAAGTGAATTCATTTTGTATTTGTGGACATGACGTCCACCAATAAGGTGGACAAGCCCTTACTGATTCTTATACAAATATTCTTGAGTTTTAATCTTTCAAGGACCTAATTACTTTTACAAGCCTTTTTAGATTCATTCATAAAAATCATCATATCTCTATACCTAATAGCAACAAAATGCAAGTATCTAAAATGTCTATGATGTAAGGAGAATACAAATTGTAGAATGTATATCATAAATTTAGGAACATTCAACACATCAACAACTTGAAGACCAACAACTTTCTTTACAAAGTAAACAAAAAGAGGTCTCGTTCTATGCTTAACCAATACCTTTATACACTTAAGAAGTTTGACACAGACTTTGTGGTTCCTGATTAAGATTTCAGTCAATATTGATTCAGACAATAATGAAAGAGTCAATATTGACCCAATATTGAGTATGAGCCCAGGCTATATTCATTTACCAATCATTCTTTAGTGTTTACAATGGAAAAACAATTAAAATGTAAAGTATTATCAGCCAGATTTTAATAGTGATCATTTTGTCTTAATAAATGTTAGAGAATAACGATTGTTAATTGCTGATTTAAAATTATGTTTTCACTTATTTATAAATGTTAGTAGTAATTAATGCAATGCATTATCATTTCTTATAGATCCTAATTGGTCTTGTAGAAAATTCTCAATTTTTTTTGAGATTTTGACATAAAAGAGGAAAACCAATTCTCACACTTGAGGTCATTCTCTGTACTGTCAACTAAGCCTGATATAAGTATGCACTGATATGATTCTCATAGTTAGACTGTGTTACTATGCAATTGGATGTAAAATGTCTAATAGAATTCACACAGTCACTCTGTTATGAAGAACTGACACAAAATTAGAATATTTAATAATCATTCCAATGTCATACATGGTAACTCTATTATAATGAATTGATTTAAAACTTGAGTATTAAATAATCATGTCTAAGCATAGGTAGACAAATTCATTGTAGAAACCATGAAATATCAAGCAATATCCTCTTGTGGTTCATTTCCATCTCCTGATAATTTAAAGAATGACTACTACTTCTTTACCAGTTATAGAGTTTATCTTATTTTATTCTTCCCCTCTTAAATAAAATTTATTAAACTAACCATATAATTACCACTGTTTCTAACAGCATCTAATGGTAAAGTTTTGCTTCCTTCAACACTTTCTTCAATTCACCTACCCATTTCACAAATCTTACAAATCTTTCAATGTGCTTTTAGACATACTGGAATACCTACCTTGTTACAATGACAATTAAACTGAATTTGTCCGACTACAGATGTATTTCTAATAGTCTTGGACTGAAGGCCATTTAGCTCTGATTAGGTATGAATGAGAGAGGGAGAGAGGGAAGGAAGAATAGGGTAGGGAAAGGGAGAGAAAGAAGGGGAGAAAGAGACAGAGATCCCGAGACCCAGATGTGGCTATTGGTTAATATTTGTGTCTTTTCTTTTTTTTTTTTTTGGCATTGGTGATCAAACTCCTGACCTTGCACTTACCAGGAAAGTGCTTAAGCCTCTGAGCTAAATCCCCAGCCCTGTGTCTTGCATTTTCTAGCACACACTATTATTGCCTTGGTTCATTATGATTCCCTGACTCATCCTGCTAAAACATTGGAAAGGATTTATCTTTCTGTTCTCATATTTGTTTTGCCGGCTTGACATTTCTCTGAATTTAGTGCTAAACTTTACACTAATCATGACTTCTGTATATAAACTAGTGGACACACTCCAAAAATAAAACAGAGCAAATATAACATTAGAATGTCATATTACATCATTTCTATTGTCTATGTTCATTTCAATCTTATAATGTCAATAATAAATAATACTGAGTATTAAGAGAACAATGTGGAGCTTCTGAAAAATGTAATTTTTTTGTAAATAATTACTTTTTGTTTTAATGAAATCGGAAATATTTGACAAAATCCAATGACTTCAAATTTAAGATCTTAACATCCCATTTCATTAAGAATTCCTAGTGATACTATTACTTAATTGTCATCACATTTTTCCAAACAATACCAAACATTGTTTTCCATAAAAAACTATTATAAAAGAAATTTAAAAATTTATTCAGAAATCAAAGGTAACTTTAAATAGTATATGAAATAAATTAACCTACATACATAAAAATACATAAAACACTATTTTTATTTGCAATATTACAGTTATTGCTTAACAAAAAATTTCAAAATAACTATAAATTAATTAGCACTGCAGAATTTACTAGAATAGACAGTTCACAATGTTCCTATTTCAGGACCTTAAAAGCATAGTTAAAAGTTCTTAGTTCCGTCAGGGAATACACTTTACAATACCAATTGGTCTGTTTTTGCTCTCAAAATCACGAGGTGATTATAGGACATTAAAATGTCAATTAACAATCTAATGTAGCAAGGATAAACTAAAGATCCTATATAATGGCATAGAGGAAACTTCATCACAGCCATATCTCTTGAAAAAAACACTGTCACTGAGATCTATAATAAGAATTCATTGATGAACAAGAACAAATTTACCTAAATGGCAAGCATTGTTTCCTATTTACATTAAACACATTTCTATTCATTATAAAGGAAAGTGTCTTGATTTTCATGAAATTTAGCACAAATCACCGTATGACATGAAGCTTCAAAGACAGATGGTGTTCTCTCTCTGTCTCCCCAACAGTGGCTACACTGCTTCCTCTCCACCATCTATAGTTAGGAAAGGAAAATTCTTCAAACTGTGATTTATTGACTGCCTGATACTTGACATTATTGACCAAGTTCATACAAGGCCTAGGTTATAAGATATCTTACTCTACTTTCAGCACCAAATTTATGTGTACTGTCTGAAGAATGTTCAACCTCCATTCACATCAATCTATGGACTTGATGCAGTCAAACCATACACTGATTTTATCATAGCAATCACCAGTTCAATCATCTCTTGGAACTTCCTATGACCAACAGAGTGAAGCCCTAACACTGGCTTGTATTTAAAGTCCTGAGCTGGGCAGGGGCATGGTGGCTCACGCCTGTAATCCTAGCACTCGGGAGGCTGAGGCAAGAGGATCGGTGCTAGTTCGAAATCAGCGTGGACCAGAAAATGAGCTCATGGCGAGCCCAAACTGTATAGTGAGACCTTGTCTCAAAAAAAAAAAAAAAAAACCACATGAAAAAATACAATGAAACAGTGTTTAAAGTCCTGGCTGACTGCACTCCAGAGGCAACTATATCAGTCAACTTTGCCATTGCTGGACACAATACCTGACATGCAAACGTTGACTGAAGAGATGTTTACTTTGGCTCATGTTTTATGCAAATTCAGCTCAAGGTCAGCAAACTCCCACTTGGAAACACCATGGTAGAAGAGCACAATGAACAAAAACTGCTAAATTCATGGAGGCAGAGAAACAGAACTGAGGAGCAACACCAGAGAAGAAAGGGTGTGGTCATAGACAGACCCCAATGTCACACTTTTATGATTTGCCCAGATATACTCGGAAGTGTGCTCCACCAATCACCTGGGCAGTTTCCAAGATAATCAAGTTGACACAATCAAGCATGTAACAAATATTTCCAACTTTTACTAGTCAACACTGTGTAACATGTATTCTGTTTCTCAATTCCTTCTTCCTGATTCCATCACTGTGAATATACTACTGTAATAGTAAATGAGAGAATTTAGTACACCCATCTCAAATGTGGCAGAGGTGCTATAAAAGACTTTGGCAGACTGGTTAAAATAAACAGCCTATTGGACTGTATCCCTTAAGAATTTCTAGAAAAACTACAAACTATTATACATTCATTATTTGTTGCTTTGATGGTCTGAACAAGGATAGAATGCCCACAAGAATGACTCTGTAAACCAAAGAGTTTGGTCTACTAAAACCTGTGAGCAAGGCCAACATTTTTTCCACCAACTTTTTTTTCTCATCTTATATAATTTTTTATTCTACCTGTGTTAGAGGAAGCCAGTCAACTTGGTTTTCCTTTATACAAATAACTAGTGTGCTGATTTTTCTACATTCCACATCTCTTTACGTTTTATTTTTATCATCCATGTTTCCTCCTCAAGAAATATACTGTACTTCAAACATTTGCAACCTTAGCAAGAGATTTCCCACGTTCTCATGTGATCATAGGTGAGACTGTGGGAAGGTGATCATATCATGAAGTGTAAAACTAATCAGTGTATTGGTCCTCTAATGAGTTTATACCTAAATGTGATATTTGGGAAGTGAAGCTTTGTCTGAGGTTGGTCATTGGAGGTGTGACCTGGATCGAGCTCACTCCTTCTGCCTTGATCTCTCTCAGCTTCACCACCATGCCATAAAGCAAATTCTCTTCTGCCATCTCCTCTGCCATGCTGTCCTGCTTTGGAATCAGATAACTATAGATTGAAACATCTACAAACTGTGAACCAAACCAAACCTCCGGTTCCTTTAAGTTTCAAATGCTGGATATTGTGTTCCAATCATGAGAAAGTAACTATGATAGCACCCATCTTCTTTCTCTGCCTTACTTTATTCAATATCTTGAATATCTCTATCATTTATTTTGGTGACTTATCAAACATATATTTCTGAATGACAATTTAGCTGTTTCACATGTACCATCAAGTCCCTGGCTGAATTACAAATGACAAAATCTGTATCATAAATTGTTTTAATATCCCTATCTGCAATTAATAATGTATTATTTTTAAAAACTGAACAACAGGATTTTTATTGTAATTGTTGTGTTTCTCAACACATTCTGTCCTTTTAATGCTTTTTGACACTTTATGTCTTGGCTTGCCTTCTGTGAAACCACTCTTCTGCTCCCTTCCTTCTTCTACTACTTCTTTAGTTTTGCTTCTTCATGGAATTATCCTTTCCAACTACGCAAATGTCATTCTTTATACAGAGCTTATAATTTTTTTCCTTTGGCTTTGTTAAACACCTCCTAAGCCCATCTCAGCAACTTCAATCTCATAGAGTAAGGAGTAGGGTAATTTCTAAATATTGTTGTGTGGCTCTGTGTCTCATGGGCATCTCCAATTCTACATGGGCAAAATAGACCTCATTTAATTCATCCCAATCATTTCTTTTCTTTTAGGCAATTAAGCGACCCAGACCAGATATTTCAACCAAATCTTTGACTACCTTTCATACTCTGCATCTGGTAAACTGAAAAGGCCTACAGACCTGGCCTTATAATTTTGTCTACATTGGTTTTCTCTTTTCTTTCCCTCTATGACTAGAACCTACTTGAACCCCCAAATTATGCTCATGTATTCAGTTGTTGCTTAACTTGTCACCACAAATGTCTTTTTAATTTTTTCTTAGTGGAGCTAGAATTGTTCCACTAACTTTCTTTAATTCTTTCCTTTTCTGTTGAATTAGATGGGAATTATTCTATAATCTGCATCATGTAGTATAAATCACCTTTCAAATCTTATATACTTTGTGTATTTGTGAACTGAGTAAACAAGTTTGTATTCTGGGCTGCCACATAAACAGGACTCAAACATACTTACCTCTGACTCTATATTTATGCTGATTTTGTACCTCACATGAATCTCACTAATCTCATATATTTTCACCTCAATAAAGCTCTTCTTTAATCTTACTGTTTTTTTTTTATTCCATAAAATTCAGTTTATTTGTGTGCCATGTATTTTCCCGGGAAATGTTTCATGTAGTTCGTATTTTTTTTTTGTTTTTGGAGGACAGGGCACAGAAATAAACTGAGTTAGTTTTCTACATGCTTGGAGCTCATACAGTTTCTCAAATATGGAAGGCAAGTAGAAAATGCTAACAAGTGTTAGGAGAATGAGGTATAAATAACATGCCCTTCAAAAGGGGCTTCTCCTCACAGATCTCCTCCCTCTCCATGCAAACTGTATTAAAATATAGTGCCAAACATGGAAAGTACTTCTTTTTGCCTAAGCTGAGCAACCTTCCATATTTGGACCAAAAATTATGACTTAATAATGTAATGCATATTCAACTACCTAAAATAACATTAAAATGCATAAAATCAGCATGAATCCCATTATTTATTTATTCAGTTAAGAAATATTTACTTAATCTCTGGCATTCTGTTACAGAAGCACAAAACGAAAACAGTATGTGTCTATTATTTTCTAGCTAGAGTTCTAGGCTCTGCGAATACAACAATGACAGAACAGCTAAGTATGTACCTACATAGAAAGCCACAGTCTACTGAAAAAAAGAGGATAAACAAGTGGCAGGTTGGGAAGGTGCTATTGAAAAACCAACACCAAAGGGAAAGATTGAATTCTATGCTGCTTTACAGAACATATTGAAAAAACATCCTAGATGTGGTGACTTTTGAATAGGAACTTGAATAAAATTAATAAGGGAACCATGAAGACACATGGAAAAACAATATTTGAGGTAAGGTGAATAGGAAATGAAAAGGTTTTGTAAAGGCATAAGACTCAATGTGACAAAAATATATGAAAGTGACCTGGGTATTGTAGGCCACCACCTTAATCCAAGTATTCTGAGAGGTGGAACAATGAGGATCTTAAGTTCAAACCCAGACAAGGTAACTTATTAGCACCCTCTCTCAAAAAAAATTTTTTTTAAAAAAAAAGGATCTAGGGATGTAGCTCAATGGAAAAGCCTTGAGCTCAAACCCCAGGAACAAAAAAAAATAGGGAAACAAAAAAAATGCTCACACTGCTTTATTCATAAATGCAGCAAACTCTTTGAAATTAAATTATGTAGAATGTTCTCTTGGTAAAATTGAAAGCATAATAATGTTTTAACTAATTGACTTATTTTAGTAAATGTACATATTTGTTTACACTGTGATGAAAGTGTTATTCCAGAGTAATCAAAATAATTTTGGGCTTTTAGGTATAGACAAACTTATTACTATTTCTATGCTCCTCCTCCTCTTTCTTTTTCTTTATTAGAATTAAACCCATGGCCTTGTATATGCTGAAAAGTGCTGAACCACTGAACTTCACACCCAGTCCCTGTTTGTTCTTTCTTCCTTTCTTCTTTGTATTTTAAAAAGAAAATCAAACCATTTATAAGACATGCATCTTGGCAGTTTCTTCATATCTACTAGAAGGAAAAAAGTGCTGCTTTTAAATAGCAATGTATCATATTTATTTGTCTACATAGAAATCTATATACATATATATGTATATATATATTTCAATCTTATGTCACCACATGTTCTCAAATAATATATTTAAGTTAAAAGAAATTAAAATTCTGTCTCATATAAAATCTAATTCTTAATGATTCCCTGAGTTCTAAATTTTTGGTTAAGCTGTGAGCACTGATTATCAAAACTAAATCATTATATGTTAAAATAAAACTTACTGTAAGAATAAAATCCTTGAATGTACTTGGAAGCAGAAAGCTCAATTGAAGCAACTATAATAATGTATGCTATTGTCACTATAATCAGTATTTATGACTGAGAAAAAAGCATGACTACATTAGCATCTAGAGCTTTTCAAAATGAGATTATGACTCTTGAAGTGGAAATTTACAAAGCATCATCTTGCATGGAAAAAACCAGGAAACACTCACCTGAATATTTGCGTTGATTTGTGAACACATACGTATCTCAGAGTAGGGACCTATCCTGACATACCCACCAAAAGAATTCATGAAGCATTATTGAACATACTGATACCCAACATGATGCTGATATGATATGTAAGATAACTTTTCACCAAATTTCATTTTACTGAAACTAGTTACAAATGAGAGTCAATCAGTGTCAAATAAATCCAACACTTTATGAAGATGAAAATCCTAGTAAAAACATTAGGGCCAAATTTCATTTCTAGAGCATCTCTCTATGTGTTTCTTCATTTTTTTCTTCAAGATTAGAGAATAATCTATTAATATTTCATCTTTCAGGTGTTGAAAAGATACCTCTTTTGCAGAAGAGACAATAAAGAATGGAGTTAGGTCTAAAATTCATGGATTCTAAATATGGTTTCATGGTCCCTTTTACATTGTCGTATTACAATTTTCAGTAATAAATTTAAAGAAAAAAATAACTTCTCACCATTCTGACAATTTCCCCATATAGTTCGTCGAGTATTTTCATAATTTGTATTCAACCAACTAAGAAGAATCCTTTCAGAATCTGAATATATGTTGCTGGATGCAAAGCAAGGGCTTATCTTTTGGTTATTTTGCACATTTATTGGAGGAGCAGCACTGGAGAACTGTGGTACAGCCCGCGATAAAATCAGAACCTGAAAGTGGGAAACAGTCAACTTTTACTAGATGCAAGTGGAAAAATAACACATTAATATTTGAAGAGTATATAAAAATATGACAAAAAGGTAAAGAAAGGCAATAGTATTTCTTTTTGGTGCTGGGACTCGAACTCATGACCTTGTGTTTGCCAGGTAGGTGATGATGCCACTGAGCTAAATCCCCAGCCTAACAGTATTTTCTTATTAAGTGTATTCATTCAGAAGTGAAAGAATATATAAGATTTGTCCAACCAATATTAATTTTGCATAAACAAATTTTTGGATCTTTAGCATTTAGTCCATAGAGCACCACGCCATGCAATTGGATTAGAATGCTAACTCATTTAAAACAAATGCATTTGAAATGCTTTCTTTATTTCTTTACCAGCTCATGATACTTAAAAAATAAAAATTCTGAAAATCAAAGTGACATTAATTAGTCAAAACTGATTATGACATTGATGGCAAAAAGGTGTACTGTTAAGATGACAAAAGTATACACAATTTTACATATTTTCCTCTGGGGCAATATAATTTAGCATACTACATTCGTATCAGAATGTACACTACATGTGTTAACACATGTGCTATCACAAAACAACATATCTAGATATAAAAGTAATATTAAGTAAAGTTTTCTGCATCTGATCAGGAAAATACCATAGCAAAGAGTTGTTCAAAGTTATACATTATTATCCATTTGGCATGGATTCTAGATGAGATGAACCCATTTGGCATGGGTTCTAGATGAGATGAACCCATTTGGCATGGGTTCTAGATGAGATGAACAACTTGTATTCTACTACTACTATTTCTCTATCTCTCTCTAATCTTATATATACTTTAAATATACAACTACTATAAATATATAAATGTGTGTGTGTTTCCTTTTCCTTGTTCATAACATTCTAAAAGAAGTAATTAGGAACCAAAGGACTGGTGTATATTACAGTACACAGTACAAGTAATTTCAAGCCATTAATAGCCAATATTGCAATGGTATGTGTATGAAGACCATAATTCGACTGATACTATAGAAATATTACTGTTATCATGCTCATATCTATCCAGTATTCACTTCCACATTATGAAGGCTGCTTGTTGTGAACATGTACAAATACCTGTTGGATGGATATTTTTTTATCTGGCATATGGGAGCACCAGTAGCCCACCAGAAGCAGTCTCCTTTCAGTGATAGCCATGAAATTGGTAGCTGAATGCTCTGTATTCCTCATTGTTTAATTTAAATACACATCAGCTACATTCTGCAATGTCATTTATAAAAATCTGGTAGGATTGAGCCTCTGTTGCCAATCACAAAACCTACTTGAAAGCACCTCTGTTATTAGTCTCATTATATATTATTTCAATTTCCTGTTCTGCTACTCTTCTTTCTTGGGATCTCTCTTAAACAAAATTAGTTATGCTTGACTCAGAGTCTAATTCTAGAAAGATCCAATCTAATATTAGTACAATCATATTCAAGTCTGTTTATTGTAACTGCGAAAAAAGGCTTACTTCTTTATGTAGTAGGTGTCTGCCCTATATAGTGTCTCAAATACATGCAGTTTAAAAATTATTAAGATACTTATGAGGTTCTCAAAACTGTTATTTTTGTCCTACTATGAGAATGGTTTTAAATTTTTATTTAAAATCCATTATTGAATGTTGAATATTTATCTGGCATATGGCTACTGATAATAGCCATCCACAAATGTAAATTGCATCATTTTGACATTTTGATAGAATTATAGTATCATTGCTTTCATTCTTTCTAAATTATCGCAGTTATGTGATGTAAAACTCCTAAGTTTAAAATGCAATAATCTATAAAAATGCAATTAAAAGCCCTTGAAAAGGCTCCTTTTTCTGGGGAATACTATATGATGAGTTACCATATAAATAAATGTCAGAGCTAATAATCAAGAGTTGGCTCAGGATTTCTCTGTCATCTTTAACTTCTACTCTGTAAATATCGCTAGACATACAAATAACTAAGAATCCAGATTTAATGAGTGACCGCCAAGGAATATGGATGTAACTTCTAATACAGAAAGAGGCACTATCCTGAGTGCTTTATTGTACAGAAGTGCTTTTTAAACAGTCAGTGTTAAAAGAATTGTTAGTTTTCATCTGGTCACATGTCTTGGTTCCTTTTTTCTCATTGCTGGGACCCAATAACCAACACCCAAACTGAAGAAAGAAAAGGTTTATTTAGCTCACTGCTGTGGAGGTTTCAGTCCACAATCAGCAGGCTACAAGGCAGGGTGGCACTGGGACAACACTTCGAGGCAGCAGCCAGAGCAAAAGGGGAGCAAACATACCCCTTCTCCTGGCTAATATTGTACACAGAAGCCCCTCCTCCCAGGGTGGGTGGAGCACTCACGAAATATCCTTGCCCTCCTTTGAACCGGATGAGGACAGTTACAAAGTAAGAACCCTGGCTCCCTGCTAGTCTCTCAAACTTCTAAGTGTCTCAAGTTGACACAATGTATCAACCACAACATCACAAAATGGTAATTTTGAAAAGCACTTAAAATTAAAGGCTAGGAAAATGAAATCAAGAATAAACACGTACACAGTACAAGATCTCCTCATATTCGAATTAAATATAACCTGAGAATGTATTATAACTTGTTTAATATCAATACCAAAGCATGAGTTGAAAGAATGGAATCAGAATTACAGAGAACAAAAAGCCTTTTCATTTCTCTCAATTGATGACATTTAAGTGAATAAATTTTAGTATCTATATTATTTCTTTAAAGGTCTGATTCAAGGAATGTGATACTCAAAAGACTGGCTATGTAATAGAACAGATGCCTTGGCAATATCACAATACAGTATGTCGAAGACTTAAAAGTAATGATGAAAAAACTATTAGTATGTACACTTACATATATTGAGTGCAAGCCCACCTGTCATTCACTTGTTTCTTAATGACAATTTAATTATGTGCTGTTTTAATTTTCATAGAAAACAGTTGGTAATATTCATTATTATACTGTCCATAAATCTCTAGATTTTCTAGACAGTTAAAATACTTGCATTTTTTCTGAAAAATCATCTTAAATATGCTGGAATAGGTTGACTAGAAGAAGCAATAAACAGGCATTCTATAACATTTCTTTTAGACTTCAGAATAACTGTGTATTAACACTTGTTTGATGTTTCTTTACATCATTAACTCAAGGAATTTACAACAGTAAATTTATAGAACATCCAAATTAATGGTGTAATGGAGCAAGGACTAATTTTCAAGATATATTGAGTAATGTGTCATAACATATTATCCTGAATGTGTCACATGACTTAAAATGGGGAAGTCCTCAGACTTCAAGGCATTGAAATTGTTCATACCCACAAGACTTCATCTGTTGTGACCATTTTTAACTTACGTTCAGAGAAAGTGGGGTACTAGAAGCTATGGCTTAAATCAAGATGCTTGCTTTGCTCTTGTTTATACATATATATATATATATATATATACACACTGTATTATTATGTAATCTTATATGTTAGCTCAGGCTAAATTAACATGATACAATATGAAGTCTGCTGTATTTCATACTTTTGGCTATCAAACCAAACCTTAGATCATTCAGCTAATATAGCAGAGCAGATCCTATGCAATTGGTGATGGGAAATGTAATAGTGCCAGCATGTGTTTGCATATGAGCAAAGACATGTTAGGAATTAGCATTAAGATAAGTCTTCCCACAGTGATTGGGCCCAAATGAGGGAAATTTTATTGAACAGTTTAAATGGTGTTGGTATTTTTTAACTATGAGTGGGTCCAATAGATTTTAAAATATCTTACGAATATGGTCTTTTATTTTGGTAAAGAAAACAATGACACTTATAGAAGCATCTATCCAATTCTCAACTATACGGACAAAACTTCAGGGAGGCAAGACAGAAAATTCCCTTGTGCAAAACCATATTCCTCAGTCACAGTCCTTGTTATCACAAAGTTTGTACTTAAATTCCTTCCTCTTAGTTTCTAAAAACTCTGTGCACTCTAAGTCAGAGCCTACTTGCTTTTATTTTATAGAAAATTATAATTAAGTAGATATCTAATTTCTTAGACCACAACAATTATAATAGGAAAATGAACAGTGGTGAAAAGCAAGAGAGCTATTAGTCATACAGCAAGACAATGAAGATCTACTAAAAGCAAAGAAACAATGTAGATGTCTGAGCATTAGTTAGAGGGGAAACATGTTTGCAGAAGTTTACAAGTTCTATTAGTGGATCCCTAGGTACAAGGAATACAATTCTGCATAATGATAGCAGATTTGGTGCCCTGTCTCCATAGCAACAAGCATTCAGATTTTATTGTATTATAGAAATTTTGAACTAGTTTGAGAAAAAAAAATTTACTCAGAAGGATTACTGGTCTTTGTTGAGAACAAAAAAGTTTTGATATAATCACAGCAATATTACAAATGTACTTTATAGCAGGGTCTGGTAGCACTGGTCTGTAAATCCAGAACTCTGGGAGATTGAGTCAGGAAGACAGAAAGTTCAAGGCTAGATGGGTCAGTTTAAGAGTTTGGTGAGATTCTGTCTCAAAATGAAAAATAAAAAAAATGAGAGGAGATGGGGTTCAGTGCAAAGACTCTATATAACATTCCCAGTAACTCAACCCTCCACAGAATAACTTTATGACTCACAATTCAAAAGAAACAAATTTATGAACAGATTGATAAAACATGTTCAGATATTTGCTTCTGATCATCTGCTTTTACCCATATCACATTTATTTACTTTAGTATAGAATCGTCCTTAATATTCACAGTGGTGTTCTACTTATACTGAAATTTAGAATAGCATTCTGAATTTGAGTGTTTCTGTCAGTGAATATTACTTTTTATAGGATTCAATGAGCCATTATGTAGACATCAACACATTTTTGTCACTTGGGTATATAATAGAAAAATGTACAGTGGTTACAATTAGCCATCCAGTTTTAAAAAGCAGAAGGAACCTAATGACACATGATCAAATTGAGTAAAATGAGATATGTCCTGTTATCTAACCATTAGCCAATAACTAACAGAAGCAGTCTTGGAATGTGTGCATGAGTTTTAGAAATATGACAATCAGAACCTAAATGGATTTACATAGAAATCACAAGTTTCCTTTTCTAACTTGTGAAATGAATTTACACTTTGTTCTTTTCCATGTAATTTTTCAATTCACTATTGATTCAGTATAATCTCTGAATTTAACCATGTTTCACACATATAATATGTGAAGAAATACTGCTCTGTAGATGATCTTTTCCATCCCTATAACTTTACCATAAATATGTTTTAAAAATCTCAAACTTGAACTGCTTCTCTCTCCTAACTAATGGATATACTTATCTGGTAATCATGGAAGGTATCATAAACATGGAAGAAACAAAATTAATTTATCAGATCATCTTGCCTTATCTTACATGTTGGACCCCACCAAATTACATCTTTCACCTTGCGTGGTGTCACAATGACTAAGATTAAACTCTTTGGTAGTACATCAAAAAACCTATTGTCATTCTTTTCTTTTGTATTTTAATGTAACTCAAGTGCCTACTAATAAAGAAAATATATTCTTATTTCTATGAAAAAATAAAACAAAATTTCAAAACAAAAGAATCAGAGAATAGCAATGGTCATTCACTGTGTATCATGATCTTAAAAGAAAAAGATTCTGTCCTACAAAGAAGAAATAAACAATGAAAAAAAATTTTTTTAGTGAACAAAAGAAACTAGTAGTATACATGATACAAATTAGCCTTTATCATAAAATATATTTGAAGTAACAGAATAGATAAATTGAAGAACTGTTTGAAACATATACAAATATTCTCTATCTATCTATCTATCTATATATTGAATGAGAGAAACCATGAAATATTTAAGTTTGTGTGCCTGACTTATTTCACTTGATGTTATGTTCTCAACTTCCTCAAGGCTATCTTTGATTATGGAAGATTAGTAAGACTTCTGTATTATCACTTTCAAAATTCTAGTCATTCAGCAAATACTATTGAGCTTCACTCATAATTGTCATGAAAGCTGTCCCTTTTTCATCATCCTCAGTATCACCAGAATCCCAGTGTGAGTCACAGAATCAGGCACTTAAATATATCCCACAACAGTTTCGTTTTTCCACACTCTATCAAAGTGATGTCTCTAGAATTCAAAGTTTTCATGTTATCCTTGTATTTTAAATCTTTAAATAGCTCTGTAACACTTTCAAGAAAAACTCCTAAACATTCACATTCCTTGGTTTGGCTTATATATTGGCAAAATGACATATTGACCAGACTTTAGTTAGATTCATGAAACTTCTCTTGTGCCCATCTGTCGTATTTCCTTGTAAAATCCAGTTTTAGCAAAATACATGCTGACAGTTTAGCATGAACCCCCATACCCTCATTACCTGATCACTTTTGATAATTGATTGAAGTCCTCATCCTTCAACTTTCCCCCAATGATGTTTGATCACTCTAACCTCTTTTCAGCAAGAATCTCTTTAGGTGGGTTTTGTTGGAATGTGCCCTTACTCCTGATGATTTCTTTTATTTTACATTCTTAGACCCCCGCTCTACTCCTTAGTGTAGCATTTCTCCTTTTCTACTCAGAGTTAAATTCATCCTTCTCTACAACAAAATTACATTATAGTGGACTCTCTAGCTATCATTATGCCCCTGAAAACAGTTTGCCTCACCTTGCATTAACAAGTATCATTGAGTAATTTTTATACACTAAGTAGAGTGTAAAAGTATAATTTATGTTGCATTATTATTACACCCAGAAATGTAATTTGGCTTGAAATAAACTGGAGAATATCATCAAAACCTTGTCTTGTCTATAATTGTATGAATCCTAATGAATATCATTCCATGATAACTTTAAAAGAAGCCTACTGTACATTAGAGGTGGAGAATATAACTTTCATTGGTATCCATTATTTGTTTTCTTATCCATTTAGCAATAGAATATATTTTTAGCTATCAATTCTAGAAAGCATAGTATTTCTCAACTAAATTTTGCTCAGTGGAATGTGAAATGGAAATCACGCATTTTCCAGGTGACATCAGTAAGAGATATCTTCTTGCCCTCTGCTACTTTTTTACCTGCTCTTCATCCTGAGAAATTAAACCCACATAGAAAAGCTTAGTACTGAGAATGGAAGAGATATTCCCTGGCTCTGAACTATTCATTTTCAATATTTCCACATGGAAGAAAGAAACATATCTTATTCAAGGTATGTCATCTTAAAATATTTAATAGCAGCAGTGGATATATTTTAAATAACATACTATACATGCAAATAAACCAACAAAGTGTAATGAAACAGAATGGAAGTATTACCTTGTAAATTTGAAGGAATATATCTGTCCATGCCCGTTTACTCCAGTCTTCAAATTTGTTCATATCAATAGTAAAAGGGCATTTTTGTTTAGGTGTATATGAATTCTCAGTCTCAATATTAGTGGAAGAGTTTAAAAAAATAAAATGTTACAACATAAATTAAACTTCAAGGCAAATATAACACTTTAACTATTTAGCATATGATTTTTTAAAAATGTAAAACGTTTGCATGCCCTTTTTAGATATCCATCAAGAGCTGTTATTACAAAAATATCGGCTTGTGTATTGATGGGCACATATAGGACAGCTTGGTTTCTCTGCGTACACAGAGCTATAATTCCCCATGTGCCAATAGTAGAAACTATCATCACAGGTAACTTTCTGGAGCACACAGTCCATTAGGTCATAGATTTATTCAGTCAATACACCTATTAGATCACTCTGGAGTAGAAGTGATGAAACAAGATACAGAGTTCTCCTGTACCCTGAGCCCAGATAAAAACACTTCTTTTCAATTAGGCCATAGGAGTTCAACACTGTGCCAAAAACAGACATATGTCTTTCCTTGTATCATGTGATAAGCATAGTGACAGAAATACAACTAAGGGATATTTACCCCAAGCATTTTAAGTTCTTCTAAAAATTTTCTGTTCTGAAAAATTTTTCAAAAACCAAATCGCACACTTCAAGAAACATTTCTTCTTTAATTTCTCTTTATTCTCTCTGAATAAAAGAACGTGGCAAGTGATGTAACTGCCACCTGGAATTAATTCTTTGTAAATTGTATATTCTACAACGTCACTTATGGGCAAAATTAACATAAGGCTACATCATTATTCATCTGTAAGTTCTTCCTAAGAAGAAATTCAGATATATTTTAGAAAGTTATGTAATTATTTTTGTGTTGAAATCTTGTATACACAAAAAGAAAACACTTTCCAATGAAAACAAAGTCTTTGACTATTTCACACATAAAATTCAAGGGCTCTAACATGGAATTTTCTGAGAAAAACCACATATCATTAAATTCAGTAATAACTGTATAGATTGTCCCTAGAAGTTACATTCTCTTAACGAAATTTCGAGCCACTTCTTGTAATCATGTGGTTCAAGCAGAAATTCTGGCATTACACGGGAAATACATCCTCCTTGAGTACTAAAATTAAAAAGAAATGCACAAGTTGTAATAGCATAATGCACATTCATCCTGACATTTAGTTAAAATTTTTAATGATGTTATTCCTTTTATATTTGTTGAATCTTAATGTTCAAGTTTAAAAATTATATGATTAATTTTGAAATCTCTTAATAATGAAATATACATATAGTGTTTCCTTTGGAGAATTGGATGAATGATACTAAACTTACTAAGTGTCTATAATCATACTTAACCACTGTTGTTTCCTGAGTATACAGAGATATGATTGGTCCTTTTAGTTAATGGAGTAACCATTTTATTGATGTTATAACATTAAAAAATTAAGGAAAATCTGAAAAAGTCTGAAAACAACAAAGAATCTAGTAATTCATCAGTAATCTAATATTTACTGTATGCCTATCAGTACACATGCTTAAAAATAAAAAGGCATTCCAAATATGAAATAATCCAAAAGGATGTTTTATTCTAAAAGGAATATCCAAAATATTGAACTATTTTATTATGTAAATTTGTAGTAGTACACCCAAAGCAGTCTACATATATTTATATTATGCAATTTATTTGTAATATATTTATATGTATATAATTCACCAAACTTATGAAACATATTATCTCATTGTCAAATTTTTGCAATTAAATTCATCCAAAATTTCATATTAATATTGATCACCATCAAAAGCATTATGCAGAAACCTATTACTATTTTCTCCCTAGGGTTCCCCAATGGAAATTTCGATGTTAGCTGTAAGTAATTTAGTGAAGTTAAAATACCATGTATCAATAGAGCATTTAACAGAAAGGAATGCTGTGTGCAGTGCTCAACTGTGTAGGCATTTTCAGAAGTTCACATTTCTTTGATCACTGAGAAATGAGGAAAAGAAAAAGCAGAAGAGAGGGTAAAGATGATACTCAAAACTCAAATTCTGAAGAAAAGAGAGATGAATAAACAGAGAGAATTGAGGAAGAAGACTCTTGTAGGAGTAAAACCACTGAACATACTTTTAGAGCTGTGCTATGGATTAAGAATTGGTGGTCAAATTAACACCAGCTGACTAAATCAGTAGGGCGCTGAGCGTAGATATGCCACCTGAAGAAAGTTGCCAGCATAAATAGAGATAGGGAGAAGGAGAAGAGAGGCGTTAAGATGTTGAGGCATTGTGGGTTTTCCTGCGAGTTGCTGTTGGAGCCACTGGTTCTCCTGGAGAAGCTCTAACCTTTACATTGAGCATTGCTTCCTGGCTTCTCAGGGGAAGACATGTGCTGCTTTGGTCTCCAGGATAAACTCGTCACACTGGCTTCCTGGCATGTACTGGACTGTGATTATCGTCAGAAGAGCTCGGGGCCTCCATGTTGCTGAGGATGGCTGGTTTGCTTTTTAGGATAGCCCTGTTCCTTGTTGTGAGTGTGACTTCTCAGCTCCAGCATAGAACTCTCAACCTACTAGCACAGCTCCTTCACCCTGCTGGCACAGATTTTCTAGCTTCCACCTCTGATCTTTGGGCCTTCCCAGCACGGATCCATAAAAGAGACTGGCGTGAGTCCTTCTTGTGGGCTCTAGACCTCCAGGTGGACTTGTGGGAGGCATTGTCATGAGCTCTGGGTCTTCATTTGGACTCATGTGCGACATTGCTGTGGGATTCAGGCCCTTGGCTAAATATTATGTATCTTTCGTGTTGTGGACAGATTTCTTGCATTTTCTTGTGTTAACTCTGGGTGACTATCATAAATAATATTGTAAACTCAGTGTCCTGATTCTAATTGTTCTCTGCACAACCCCTGACTACAACAAGCTATTCAAAGTTTGATGTGGCCCTGGGCCACTCTAAGCAGATGAAGAAATATTGCCTAAATAAAATCCCTTTGGAAATCAAATATCATCTTATCTTCATGAGCTCTCATTATATTTATATTACTTTAGTGTTACAAAAAAAATTTCTTTTAACATACTGTTACACTGCAGCAGGAATAACCAGCTTAAACCTTAGGTAAGAATGCTATAAGATGATGTCCCTATAAAGTTGAAATTCTATAAAGTGAAACAAAGACAACACAAGTGTATGAAGAAATTGTAATTTGTTCTTGTAGCCAAAGCGAAAATAGGATTTCAGGTCGAAGTGATTACATTTCTCAAATTCAACAGAAAGTCTAAAGAAACCTATAAATCAATAATTAAAGCAGGAGTTTCAGAAGAAGGGAGAAAACATTTATTTGAGTATTTTATAGTGTCCAACAGAGCAAGCCTGGTAAAAGCTGAGGATGAGGAACGTACTTTTGCCTTTTAAATGTTGATATTATTGTCAATATATAGTTTTCTTTTTGAAAGTATCTTAAGTTCAACTTTATCAGTAAAAGTCCATAATATATTATTAACATTCATATCTTTTCAATAGATCTTATGCATAGTCAGTATTTTTATAGAGAACTATATTTAAGGACTAATTTGATTAAACTTTCTTGCATGTCCTACTGGAATATTTCTTCAAAGTTTTCACTGAATAGTTCAAAATATAATTAGATGTAATAATTTATTAAATTTAAACTTAATTTTTAAAACCTTTTTGAATCTAACCTATTTAAAAATGAATTTCTCACTTACTGTGTATTGTATATATTTCACTTGTATGACAACTCTCATTTACTGTCATTAAATTTAAGTGGAACAGCTAATAGTATTTATGATATTTTAAATATAATACATTTATTTCCATGATAAAACACATGCATGTATCTTGGTTTAATGATCCAATTTTATTAACCATGCTGACACTTTCTAAATGTTAAGTAATTTTGTCATAGTCAACATATCCTGATGGACACATATTTGCTGATAAAGAGAAAATAAATCTGAATGGCTTGGCTTTAATGCCAGAATCATTCTTCTGTACTTTAATTCTCATATCATAAAATGTCAAAAAAGAAACAATTCTTGTTAATGTCAACCCTACTGGGAACTATGTCAACAAGAATACCATAAGCATATTACAACAGTCATAAGTACTATAGAGTTTAAAGACACTCTTATGAATTTTTTAACTTCTATAACACATAAAATAAAGATTTATATATGTATTCAAATACTTTGAGTTCTGGTTAATATTCCATTAGCTTTAAAGCATACAAATAAACTTTATGAAATAAATGTATCGAATTTCCACCTTATTGAGTTAGTGGTTTACATTCTTGAATCAATCTTTAAGTATCGAAAGTAGGAAGTAGTAAAAGAAAAGAACAATCACATCCTTTCTGTTTTAAACTTGTGAAAATTTCCATAAAGTTTTCATTCTATCTAGTAAATAATAGGACATAATTGACAAATACTGACTCTTAGACTGCTTTTTAATTGCATTTCTGCATTCTTATCTTTTTCATAGTGTCCTTTCTCTCTGCTTATGCTCTATTTTTCATGTGACCATATGACAGTAATGCTTGAAATAGGGATCTTATGACTTTTAGTCACACTAAGGATAGATAGGTCTCAATAAGGATAAATGCTTCATGGTAGCAATCTACATGACTGGTTGCCTGTATTTTGAATCAGTCTGCTTCAGTGACTTTTATAGCTGCCTTCTAAGTCATAAGAAACTGGCCATTTTAACTTTTATTATAATTGTGAAAGCCAAATCAATTAAAACGTTTTCAGTATTATGTCCAATTCACAATTCTTAGTATTTATAGAGACTCAGAAATCATGATTTGCAAATAGAAAACTGAATATCAAATCTTCCATTAGCATTGCTGCTCTAGGAGTCCTTCTCTTATCCTTTATTTCCATGCCTGCTAAGGTAGATAAATAATTATCGCTAGTCACATTAACCCTATTACATAAATAATTATAAGTAACAAATGCTACATCATTGGTTAAGGAACATGCAACTAATAGGTAAGAGTACTTCCTATGCATATGGAGTATTTCAGTGAACAAAGATCCTATAAATACAGGCCAAATAAGCACTCTAAATTCAGCGACACTCCCTTCGGAAGTTTAATAAGCAGTACTTTTCAATTTCTTAGCCACTTGCAATTTAATCTTTGCAGAGGAACACAAATATTAGAATGATGCGTATATTTCTTACTCATCACATGTTGAATGAACATCACATGTTCCACATGTTGGAACTTTTCATCTGCCTGTTATTTTAATATTGCACTTTAGTTACAAAAATCCAACTCACTGAATCCATAATGAGATTATACAAACACTAATTTAAGGAATAAAGTTTAATGGTTTCATTCTTTTTTTGTCCTATAAAAGTATATGATATATATTACTTATATAAGAATTTTTGAAACAAAGTCATGGATCAGAAATATTCATGCTACCTTGTAACTTGTTATTAGTGCAAATGCAATAATAAAGTCTATTGTTAAGGGCCATAAAACGGGTTCAACAAAACTTCCCAGTTATTTAGATGCATAAAACGTTTCAGAATAACTGCGTTAGAGGATAGATCCGAATGGTCATGGAATGTTTATTTTCTATTAAGGATTATACATTTTACTATGGTGTGTACTACAGTGTGTATAACTATTTGATAAAAAATGATTTCAAGCATTATATATCTCCATTCCCATCTATCCATTAAAAGCCATCTATCTACAACATCCTTATCTATTGAAGTTATAATCACATGCTGAAATTACTATATTCATGCACTTACTTGAGAAAATCCAGAAGTGAAGAATATTGAAAATGAAGCTGAATCACCCTTTCAGTGTCATCCACAGGTAAAGACTGACTTGAACTAATTCCAGGTGGCAGTATACCACTCAAGTGGAGGAATACATCATAAATGGTTTTATTATACTTGGAAAAATCATTCTGTCTGGAAAATTTCTTTGGTGGATGAAACTGAGTAAAATTGTATTTTTTGCACATCTCTATGGGAAAAAGAATAAGTTAATCTCTCTTGAAATATTACACAATGAAAAAATATTCAATGACTAAAGTCTTATTAAATTTATCTAAAGGATTCCAAAATGCACTACATTCAGCTATCATTTGTGATTCAAATTCAGTTTTTAAATATTCTCAGATTTCTAGGATCTCATTTAAACATACAGTGTTATTTCATGCTGTAAGTGTAAAACCAGAATTGGCCTGACAACATATTGCATTTGAAAAGAACAGAGATTGGCTCCTGCACTAATCACTTACTTGCTGAGTAAATATGGCATTAAACTCACTGAACTATAAATTTTGTATGCTATAAATAGGAATTAATGGCTACAACAGTTTCCAAGTTAGATTTCAAACTTTCAGCACATAAATGTACACACAAAAATTCATACACATTTGATAACAAATGTTGGCAAGGCTACGGAGAAAAAGGAACACTGCTCCACTGTTGGTGGGAGTGCAGACTGGTTCAACCACTATGGAAATGAATATGGAGAATTCTCAGAAGACTAGAACTAGAAGCTCCATTCAACCTACTATTCCTCTCCTGTGTATTTTCCCAGAAAAACTGAAAAGTTCATATTACAGTGATATATGTGCACCCATGTTCATAGCAGCACAATTTGTAATAGCTAAATCTTGGAAACAACCAAGATGCCTATCAACCGCAGAGTGGATGAAAAAGATGTGGTATTTTTACACAATGGAATAATACTCAGCTATAAAAAAGGATGATCTTGAGACCTTCATATGGAAAAGGAGACAGCTTGAGACTATCCTCATTAGTGAAATAAATAATCATATCTATAAATATAACATTGTTTCTCTAGTGTAAAAAGTAATAAGAACTGTAGGAATAATAAAACACAAAATGTGTAATTGCTACTGTAAAAAAGAGAGGAAAAGAAGGTGCTATAAAGGATATAATGGCATGTATGTTTAAGTGTGTAAGATAGATGACCATATTACTGTTTTTTTTAGACTGTGGAGCAGAACTGTTAACAGTCTCACTGTTTGAATGTCTACTTTGTATGCTTTAATTTTGTAACTTGAACAACTATTTCTAATGATGAGAGTGGTGATTTTTTGTTGTTGCTGTTGTTTTGGTTTTTTTTTGTTTGTTTTTGCTCTTCTATTTTTTCCCCTTTAGAAATTTGTATTGTTGCTAACATTTTTTCTGTTTTGTCTGGTTGTTTTGTTTTCCTCTTTAAATAAAATTTTAAAAAAATTAAAAAACCAAGGAATTAGGAAATAATGATTCAACAGCTGCAAGATGATGCAAAGAAAAACAACATAAGACAAAAAAGAAGGTGACAACAGAAATGATATTGCTATAGGCAGCTGGGCCAATTAGAAATAGTGTAGGCAGTCAGGCAGGGCTAGACCCTCAAGGAAGTAGACACAGAGGACCAAATATCTGATATCCTTGCAGGGGACACACACCTTTTGCTGTGGGCCACATATCAAGATAGAAGGCAACCACACCCTTAATTATAATCTCTAAGGATCAAATTAGCATCACTTTGAAGTCATGAGTTACCATTCCACTCCCTAGGGAAGTGTCACTGTTCTCTAAGAATGCTCTCTTTCTACAGGGCTCGCTTTCCCATTTGTCCCCAATGTAATCAATTTTACCTAAACTATTGATTTTATAGGCTAACTATAGTTATGTCCCACCTTATGCCCATCTGCCTTGTGAGTTCCCAGTCTTCCTCTACCTTGAACCATGGTTTTACTCTACAAAAGTCCCTAGAAAAGACAGGCCTGGGCAACCCACTCAGGAAACCCTTCTGTCTTTCTTCAGATGGAAGCTTTTTTTCTCTCTATAAATATATTCTACTCTTCACCTCCATTGTTCCTAAAATTCATTCTTCAATATTACATAACACAAGCTCATATTGGACATAGCAGGTCAAGACATTCATTCCCCTATATCAATATCAAGAGGCTATTAACAGAAATAATAGCTGAAAATTTCTCAAACATGAGACTGGAAACTGACAAACAGATCAGTGAAGCACACACAGCTCCAAATAACCATAACCAAAATAAAACTACACCCCAACATATAACATTCCAGAAATCAAACATAAGAACAGAACATTAAGCACTTCTAGAGAAAAGAGACAGATCATTTTAAAGGAAAGCCTATGTGAATCACATCAGTCTTCTCAACACAATCATTGAAGACAAGAAGAGCATGGAATGAAGTATTTCAAATCATAAAGGATTTCCAACACAGACTGATGTACCCTGCAAAACTGTCCTTCAAAATCGATGGAGAAATAAGATACTTCCACAACAAAGAACAGCTGAAGAACCTCATGACCAACAAAAAAAACCCTGCAAAGAATACTGAAAGACATTCTAGACAGATATAGACAAAACCACTGAGCAAGCCAAACAATTAAACAGAGT